>APFE031477263.1:0-14498 GCA_000404065.3 Pinus taeda
AGGAGTTTCCATACAAATTATTATTAGAGAATAATAGACATATTTATATTCACGCTAATATAGTACAATTCAAGTTGAGCACCATGGCTATAACCAGTCATTCAAATGGGGTTTGACACAACATTCTAGCACCGAGTCAATGTATGAAATATAGCGCCCTGCATTGAGAAATTCAACATCATCTTGTGCATAACCAGGATGCAACATGTGTGAAGTACAAGAAGTATAAACCAAGTCATTCAAACTCATGAATCAATGCTATCCACAACATAGAAATACCTTATTTGTTTAGACATGAATTCTTGTTGTATGGAAACACAAACCCAGAACTAGGGTATGCATTACTAGAGACTTGGAAAGAATTATCCATGTAAAATAAATAGATCAGTTAGAACTAGAAAGAAGGAAATCATCAATATTACCCTTCAAGGACATGAACAGTGCTAGAAACGTTTTCCATCATAATAAATTCAAATCACTATGATAATAAAATATTCCCATATTGGTTATTCCTAAACCATAACAAATACTGTCACATGATTTGTTCCAGCACCCTTGCAACAATCACAACATATTAGGCAATCTTGTGGATTATAATAACACAATCATGTCCCATGCATTAGTAAGACCATTTCCAAACCAGAAATGTAGCACATACTAATTATCAACGAAAATACATGAGGAGCACTTATCTTTAAATATTTTGTGCAATTGAGTCTAGGACAATGACTCTCCACCCAACCGTAGATAGTTGTATCCAATCCTCACTTGTAGCTATCACCCCTGAGCCAAATTCCAAAGACTGAGGGGTTTTTTTCTTAGGGATTTAAGAACATATTCTAGTTGAACCAAGGATTCTTGAATTTTTTTTACCTCCTCCCACCAACTGAGCTGAAATCAACCAACGCACAAGGACATTGTGGTTCCACCCAACTTAGGGACCCCATAACCAAAAAAAGTTCAAACATACAACAAGAAAGCCTTCATAAATATTTTAGAAGTTTTCCCTAGGAGTAATTCCTCCACCCTAGCCCTTAGGGATTTCTGAGAAATACCATATCGACCCTCTAGTCCATGGGGATTCGAGAGGTAATTACTTCCTCACCTGGAAGTGTTTTCTTCCTAGCTTCTTGCCAACCAAAAATTGTCCATCTTCTTCCATTTGATTGTTGTTCTCTCCATCTCGAATTTCTCTATCTTCTCTCCAACATTTCAAATCCTAATCTTCCTCCTTGAAAATTCGAATTTAGGTCTACCCTTAGCAGTTTGAGCCTCTCCTCTCTAACTCAAATTTTTTTTTCTCCCCATTCACCATATTCTTCCCCAAAGCAAATCAAAGCTTTTTCCCCTCGTTGTTTTGTTGTCCCCCAATAAAATATTGTCAGCTAATGGAAAGAGCACCATTTTCCTGTATATTTCAAGTCTATTAATATTGTTTAATTGTTTGCAGTGGGTGGCCGACACAACACACTAGCTGGAAAACTCTCCCTTCTCTTTTTGTTTAACAATTTATGTCCTTGATTTTTGGTCCACAGTTGTAAAAGCACAACTAATAAGAAAATTCACATTTTCCCTTTTTTCCCATCTATTAGCTTATTATGTACCAGCTCAAATTTTATGTTATAAGGAACAATTTAGAATTTTCCCAATAAGTAACCTCCCCAACTTTGGAATCTGTGTCCCATTACTCAGCCCATATTTTTGCAAAAATATTTGCATTACATATATAAGAGCAAAATGATTGGGGTTGTCACAAAGATGCTCTAATTTTTTAAGAAGGGGCCACATGAAAGATTGATTGAAGAAATACTAGTGTCGGTAAAAATGTTGATGATTGAGTGTTGTATGATGCAAATACCTATAGAGATGAAAGGGTAAGCCTTGAATGGGAGGTAGAATGGTAAGAGGAATTGATTGTGGAGTTGACGTCATAAGTTTCTTGAAGCTGCAAGTATAAAAGTGCCTCCATTAAGTTAATTGGGGACTTTGTTGCAGTTCGAAGGATTGGAGTAGAGGCAGTTGAATCTAAAAGAGAATGGAAGAAGTGATAGTAAAGAACTAGTGGTGGGAATAAATAGAAAATATCCATGCTAACAAAAAGTTGTGGTGGTTCTAAGCTACATCTAGAATGTGGGACAATGTAAAAGATAAGATAAGTACAAGAAGTAGATTTTTTCAATCCTCAAAGTAAATTTAAAAAGAGTGTGTTTTTATAAGGAAGTGAGTTCATAGAGGTAGAAAGAACTTTTGAAGTGGTGAGTGGTGACTGCATGGGGATGTAGTTAGTAAAAGGAGCTTTGGTTAGCCCCAAAAATAATATTAAGAAAGTGTCATTTTGCGAGGAAGTTAAGAGATCATAAAAGTATAAATAACTTCTAAATATGTGAGATGGTGACTACATGATGTCATAGGGGGTGAAAATATCAAACTGTAATCATAAAGACATTGGTTGAGCCCATTAAAATAGGGCTTATTGTAGAAGTCATAGATGAGAGGAATAAAAAAGAGGCATTTGAATTTACAACATTATAGTACTCTAACACTATAGATTTCCATGTTTCCAAGGAAACAAATTGAAATGCCAATGAATACAGGTGTTCCACCTTTAATTTTTGTGCAAGTTGATAGTCAAAACCATAAATCAATAAGTGATAAATATAAGCATGCAATTGTACTTAGTGGGATCACATGAATAGTAAACTAGATAAATTCTCAAAACAATTACATTGATTACTAATAAAAACTTTGAAAATAATTATTAACATCTGGAGTTTGCAACAAAATGATCAATCTTGCTAGGACTTAATAAAGAAACTTATTGATTTATCACCTAGTGAATCAATAAAGAAACATACATAGGATTATTCGATAAAGAACCTTTTTAACTTATTCTGTTATGAATTAGTAAATAAGCATATTTTACTTTATAAAGAAACTCGGTGGCTTACTTCATTTAATGTAAGTATTGATGAGAATAGATACATGTAAACATGCTAATAACATTATGGTTAAAGATGTTGACATCATAATAGGATAATTTACTGAAGAAATATAAAAATAAAAATAAAAATTATTTCCACTATAACAACAAGAAATAATTATTTATTTATTCTTTAGGGAAAGGAAATAATTATTTATTTATTCTTTAGGGAAAGTGGGTACAAGCCGGACAACTTAGTATTTATTGTGATATTTATTTATTAAACAAAATTTATAATTATTTAATTAAGAAATATACGATTTAAATCATTTTAAAAAATGATATAAATAAGTATAATAACCATTTGATTACAGAAATATTAATAATAAGAAATATAAATAAACGTATAATTAACCACAAATAATTTTTGGGTTGTGTCATCATTTTCACTATAGAACTACAATTTAAATCCTAGTTAACCACAAATAATTCTTGGATTGTAGCATCACTTTCACTATAGAAACCGCAATTTAAATCCTAACATTTTTATGAAGAAAAATATAAAGAAATTGTTTAGCAAACTTATGTGGTGTATATTAGGAATGAGCCATGATTAATAAGGTTGAATTCATTTTAGTTTATAACATTAACACTATTATTTCTTTAACTCTCACAGTACTAGAAAAGGAGAGGCATAAGAAATACAAATTATGTTCATTTATATGAATTAAGACATTTTAGAGCTAAATGAAATAACAACACTTCTATGACCATGGCTATTATAGTAAGAGTGAGTCTAATTTTAAAATTATGTATAAAATGTCAAAACTCATTTTCAGAAACCTCCTCACCCAAGTAGTAAATTAAATGTCCACACGTTTAGATATTTGATATAATTCGAGGGAGTGCATACACTAACTAAATTATGTTTTTTAACCGCATGTATGCTTTGTTAAAGAATAAACTTTGGATTTATTATTCTTCTTTAGGGAAATTTGGTACATGGAGGACAACTTAGTAGGTAGAGCTATGGTACATGGGGAATTTACTTTTGGAATTGATGGCTATTACAATATCCTTGTATTATTCCACCCGCTTTCATTATTTACCTCCCATACTTTGTGGCTTTTGATGTGCATTGTCTAGAATTTCTTTCTTTAACATAGTTATAAGTTGTGCTTGGAATGCACAACCCTCTCTTCATGCTCCACATCAGTTCCATCTACAATAGTTCCTTTTATCTTTTCACTAGTCTCATTTGGGTAGAATCATCACAAATCACTAGCTCATCATTGGTTTCATGTTCATGTTGAACATTAAGTGATTATAATAGATATAAAAATAGCTATGATAATTAATTAAACAAGAAAACAACCCAATAATATTGATTTGGATAATAAATTCAAAGAAAATAAGGGAATGATGTCATCATTTCCAAAATTATTATCCTCTTATCATAAATAGGTCAACATTGTTTGTAATGGACACATTGACCAATTTAGAGAATTCTTTCTTAGGATGAAAAACTTACAATTTATAACAGTAACATGAAAAAATATACTTGAGTATAAATTAAGTTTCAATAATGCCAACATGACATGCAAATTACCAAATATTGGCAACTCACTACCTTATATTCTCTTTGTGCCACTTCATATTTACAATACACCTTGACCATTAGTGATTCACTATTGTATAAAGTACAAGCAATAAAATTTATAAGGTTAACATGACAAGATCATGCCAACTAGAATCAACATAAATAGTGTTAGAATATTCACCAATACTCAGAAGGGAGTGAATTAGTATTGGGTACTTTTTACAATTTCAATTATCTCATGCAAATATTAACAATTAACAATAACATTCAACAATGCACAACATCACATGCAGTATACACAATGTTTTTACATGAAAACATAAATGCGAGAAAACCATTGAAAAGTTTTAATATATATCTTAAATATTACATCAACAGGAAGCACCAACTTCTAAGATTCTCTAACACCAACTGGAAGGACGCAACAACTCCCTGATTTACAAGCCCCAACCTGAAGGAAGCTCCAACTCCCTGATTTACCAGCAATGACTAGAAAGATGCACTACCCCTTAGTTTTATTAGCTCCAACTGAAAGGATGCATCAACACCCTACAAGCACCATGATCCGAATCAGATCCACAAAAGACTGTCAAGAACCTTGACTGTATCGGGACAAAACAAATCTTTAAAGAATCCAAAATAGCATCAAAAACACCCTGAACCAGTGGCCATGGTAACCGGCACGGAACGACGATGAACTCAGTCAAAGCGCACTAACCGAGGCCCATGGAGACTGCGCAGGAGGTCAAAACAGCCCTTGGGAGCCCCAGATCGGGAAAAGGATTCGATTTTGATGCGCGATTAGCACTGATCGTGCATCGCTAGGCAAACAGGGCTGAAATGGAAAAGCCTTAAGCACTCGGTCATGTTGGGAGCCAGAGAACCGCGAGCAGAGAAACAAAAAGCGCTAAAGGACAAAGGCAGGACCTACACTTTGGAAAACCGGCGGTATTGATCGGGGTGCCCTTGAACGGTAAGAGGTTTTGGAGGAGAGCGAAGTGATCCCACTTAGTGATCGACGCGTGGCAGCGAAGGTGAGAGAAAAACCACCATGATCAAGTATTATCAGTCGAGCAAGTCAATCGCGCTCGACGTGTGTATGAAATTGGATCTGGAGGAGCCCAGATCGGACGGCTGAGATTGCGCCTGATAAAAAGGAGCGGAATCGACGGGGCATTAAGGCGCGATTTAAAAGGATTTGGAATCCGTTTGACCGCCACGGTTGAGAAAGAATGTATCCACGACATAAACGTAGAAATAAACTAACGAAGCATGTTGGCACCAGTTAGATGGAGACACATGGCACTTCCCGAACATTCGTGCTGATGCCGAACAGGGAACTCTAAGTGTAGCTGCAGAAGGTGAATCAGGGAAGGCGAGAGAGGAACCAAACAGGCATCAGGATCGAATGGTTAAAACCATGAACAGAGACAGTCGAAGAAGAGAAAGAAGGAGGAGGATTTTGAGAGGAATCTGAAGCGACCAAGAGAGACAATGAACAATGAACCCTGAGAGGAGGAATGAACACAGAGAATAGTAAAGCCAAGCAGAGGGGACAGAGGGTCGAGCTAACCACAGGCAGCATCAAGCACCAGAGAGCTTGAAGATTCAAGCCTTCCCATAGAGGAATCTGTCTGGACTGAGCATCACATTCAGCTCTTTCCATTGTAGACCGAGGGTCACAGAGCTGGTAGGAAGAACAAGAGTCTGTGAACTCTTAGTGGCTTGGGGAATCCAAGAACCACCCCACCTAGCAAAATCGGATGTCAGGAGAACTCATATTGAGTCCCTTTATTGTAATTTCTCTGCTGTAAGACACAATAAAACAAGTCCACCACTAAAGCTGGACTGGAAACGTAGCCCTGGAGAATAGGGTGAACTCCTTATTAAAAATTGTTTTTGTCTTTGTGTTGCTTACTGTATTTCTCTGTTGTCTTTCCATTTAAATGTCTATGTATTGGCAATCTGATCGATCCATTGTTTGAATAACACAGAACACACACCAACACATGAGTCTGTAATACCTTTGTTTAATAAATCTTCAATTGAGGTCACTCATAGGGTGATTATCAGATCACACCAACTTGTTGAACATGCACCAACCTACCCTAGCACCACCACCATGAAGATTGAATATGTTCTCAAGCAACAACCTGGAGGAGTCTTTGGTATCCTCTGTGTGCCACCATGCCACCCAAAAGATAAAAGATAATTGAATAAGATATATTACTCTGAACACCCTACCTGGTCACTACACTTGATCACTATACAATACAACCATTGCTTTGATCATTGTTTAGCCATTGTTATCAATACCACAGTTTTCGCCTACAAATACAATGCACTTTACCATATACACTATGCATCAACATTATAAGCTCATCAACACATCCTCAAACAGTCAACAATGTCCTCATATCACATCCAAACAAAGGAGAACTAAGCAATCATCTTTGGTAAATAATGAGTCATCAATAGTACTATGCCATACCTTAACTCAACAAAACTTCATTTGGCATTCCTAACTTAGAGCATATCATCAACTTACAAATAAAAGCAATCGTATATATTTAGCGACATACAACCCTAGTCAGACTAAACAACCAATGTCTCTAGTCATCATTCTTAACAAAGGGCCTAAAATAATCTTACTTGGAAATCCTAATCATCATATTTATGGTCAGATCTTATTATTGGACACTAGAATTACCCTTCAAAACCCTGGCAGTATCAACACATAATAGTCATACAAACATATGTTCTACAAACACAATAGAGGCATACATTTCTACAATCCAAACCTAGGTCAATGAATATCGAATTATTGTTGTTAATCCAATCTTGCTTTGATACATAGCACCAACAACAATGGTCAACAGTTAGATGTTAAAAGGGCCATGAAATATGCAAACCTATGATCAAGATCATCAATTCAACTATTTCCATTTGGAGACACATCAACAATAGAGTTTAAGATATTTTCACATGGAACCTGCACCTTGTCAAACCAAATTCATACATTATCGACTCCATTTGAGCCAATTTTGTGATTATGGCTAGTGAATCATACACTTGAAGATATCTTTCCATATATTTATCTTACCAATAACTACATTCACACGTTCATTCTTTCCATTGATAATAAGTTGGGAGAAAACTACTTTATGGGTGGCATGATTTGTAGCCTTGTCATTTTGGTTGTTTAAACTGTGGTATCTCAGAGATAACCCATAATGGATTTAACTCAACCGATCATCAAGAAAAATGGATTTGTCCTGCTCTAGGAGGCTTAACTTAGTTCTTGTACTTTGCATGCATCAGACTTGCCTTGCCTTAGTCATGTGCCCTAGATTACTTCTAGAACCATACATTGTCTCATAACTTGATTTATGGACCCAAAAGGGCCTCATATTAGCCTCACAATGGGACCTCATATCCAACTTATCTTGCCTCAGATGTGGCATAGATTAGGACTCAAATCAAACCTAGAAAACCCAACAAAAATATCCAATAGAAACTAAAGAAAAAAACGAATCAATGTAATTTTACTCATGATCTACAACCAACAATTTCAGAGCAACTTGAGAGAATTTGATATTTCCAAATCCAAGATGTGTTCCTTCTTTTGAAGTTGTAAAATGGGGGGTGGGGTGTAACAAGAGAGGGTTGACCTTCCATTTTGAATTTAATTTTCAGTTAAAATTCCTCCTAATAGTTGAGGTCAACCTTAAATATTCTTATAAAACAATTTAGTGCCAACTTGGACCTCATTTTGCAATGTGATTTTAGTTGGGGAGTCATGTCATAATTGCCTGAAGATCACATAATTATGATTCTTTTGTTATTTTTGTTAGCTTTGGGTGAATTGGCCCATGCATTGGGGCACACTAACTTCAATAGAGAATATCTCCTCAATCAAGAGGAAACATGTGGCATGCCACATGCCATTGGAAACAACATGATTAGGACTACATAATTATGATGGTCTAGAGTGTTGTTTCACATTTATTTGACATGACAAAAGTGGGGAAAGTGCAGGGCTTTTGGATTCCTTTCCTTTATTCTGGGGATTCTTATCCATTGATACTTCCAATTAATGCAATCCATTAACATATATTAAAAGTGTTCATCTCGATATTTTCCTTCCTTCCTTCACCACTTCCAAAGAGGATATGCTTCTAATGGATGATTTTTACATTAATGACAACATCATTCAAAAACTTCCCCCTTTTTCATTGGTGGAGACACTCACACTCCCCCTGCAATTACTGATCCCCCTTTCTCCATGCCTTTGATATTTCTTTCCTAATTTATCTCCCCCTTTGATATCAATGGAAAAGGGTAACTCCCCTTGACAATATAACTTCCCCCTGTCTTGTTGTGCCTCTCACGACTTTCCTTTTTGTGACTAGATGGTTTCACCTGTTAATAAGGTTTATTGAACATTCATCTTGATGATAATCACAATGATTCATTTTGCAATTTTCCTTGATCTCCATCTTCAATTGTTTAATAAATTCATCTCTGTCCAGGTTCCAAGAAACCATTCATGAATTTTCTTTTCAAGTCTATTTCACAACACTGACTAATATTTCACTTCACTATTATTATGACTTCTTCGAATTTTTCATAAAACCACAATGAATTTTCCTTCCCAAATTCGACTTCCTGGAGGATAGATCTTCAAATTTGTAATCACTTCTACTTAGCCCTCTTCAACATTCATAGTACTAGGAGTATCCAAGCTAGATTGTTTAGAATTATAAATGAACCTGCTATGTTGAAGGATCATCATTTTGAATCTTGACATCTTCTTTTTCATCTATGGATTCATCGTGATCTCACAACTCTTTAAATCCTAAGTATGAGCTCTAGGATTTCTTAATTTACCTATTCTTCTTATTTTATTTTTCCTTCTCCAAACCTTATATTTTATATTAGTGTTTCCCTTTATGGAAGAATCTATCATGCTTCTACAGTAATGAGTCATGTGTCCATATTTATGCCATTTGTAACATTCAATTTGGTACCTAAAGGATGGAGCAACTAACATATAGTTTTTTTTTATGAAACTATTTGGATATATGTCATGTGTTCTTGCAAACTTGCTTCTAGGGTTTTGATAATGTTCTTGATAATTATCCCTCTTAAGATTTTCCTTGTGCCCAAAATTTGTACATGAAAAACAATAACCAAGAGATATACTAAGGTATTCAGATGTGGGAAATCTTATAGTTGGTGTAACTCTCTTGTAAGATTCTTCTAGAGTCATTTCCACTACTGGTTGTTGATTTCACATTCTCTTAATTGATTTATCTTGACCTTTTATTGAATGAACATTCTATTTTTATGGTTTGCATTACTCCTTCTTGATAGGACCCTTGATGACACCTACATAACTCTTTTTTTTCGCTTCTCCTCTAGTCATCATGGAGCTTGAACCCTTCTCAACATAGATTGACTTGTATCCTAACCCAAATTTGTCATTGCATGGCCTTTCACTGCTGATAATTTCATCCTAAATTTTAGTGTTTTTTATAGAATCTCGTTGGATGTTTTTCTTTTGAACTTCATTTCCTAGTGAAACTCTCTTCTTCCAAAATTTCCTTTATTTTAGTATTTCTTCTTATTGGTTTTTGAGTGTTTCTTCAATCATTCTAGCTTCCTCTAAATGGAATTTCAAATTGATGATGGAGGCTTCTCTAATTCTTAAGACCTTTTGGTGAGACTTTAAGAATGTTATTTTAGTTCACTTAGCTATTTCTCCAATTCCTTGACCTTTTATCTTTCTACTTTTAAACCTTTTAGGGATCTACTCAATTCTCTCTCAAGATCATCTTATCCTTCAACTTCATTAACTTCAAGATTTTTCTTTTGATTCTCCATTTCCATGAATAACACTCTTTCTGAGTCATTTTCATTATCACTCTCCTCATCAGATGAAAAATTATCTTCTTTTGAATAAATACTTTTCTTGAATTATTTTTACTTTTCTTTTTGTCTTTTTGTCTTTTTTCTGTTTTTTCTTTTCCTTCTTAGGAGATCCTTCTTATTCATCACTATCTAAAAACTTTTCATAAGGGAATTTTGAATCAAAATGACCAATTTTACCACAGCTAAAACACTTCAACGAAAGCTTACCTTTGTACTTGTCGGTTCCTTTCTTTAGCTTCCTCAAAAAGTTGGTTATTTCTTCATCTGAATCCTTGTTACAACTACAACCGGAAGTTGTTTTTTATTGTTGCTTGTTCTTCCTTTGTATTCTTAGATGTCTTGAAAGTTGCTTCTCTTTTAGATGGATTTTCCTTTCATGTTCTCATCTCATAATATGTAAGTACTCCATGTAGCTCATCCATACTTATTATATCAAGATTTGATCTTTCTTTCGAACTAGATCTTATTACCTTTCACACAATCACTTTGTTCTCTATTGGTTCTCCCAATCCTTCCATGGGGCTTACTATTTCATCAACATGAAGAAAGTAGGTTGTAATATTTTCATCTTTCTTCATTTTCAATTGCTCAAATTTTCCTTTAAAAGTTTGAATCTTGGCCTCTTTGAATTTCTTATCTCCTTTGTATATGCTTTCAATCTTGTCCCAAAGCTCTTTTGTATATTTACGATTCATTACTTTAACATAAATTCAATTTGTCACGCCACTTAAAATAGAATTTCTAGATCTTGCATTACTTTCATAGAGTTTATTACTAGCATCATATGTTGGAAGAGAAGGAGGTGCAATGTATCCTCTTTATATAGAGTTATAGACATTGAATCCCTCAGGTTCCACAAATGCTCTCATCCTTCTGCTCCAAAATGTATAGTTATGTCTATCAAACAATGGGGTTCCATTTCTGGTGCACTCTGTGATCTACCCTCTAGTGGTTACATTGTTGTGGAGGCACCCCCTCTAATACTAATTGTTGGAATATTCACCAAGACTAAGAGGGGGGTGAATCAATATTGAGCATGTTTTACCATTTCAATTATCGCATGTAAATATTAACAATTAAAAATACCATTCAACAATGCACAACACTGCACATAATACACATAGGACTTTTACATGGAATCCAAATGGGAGAAAACCACAAAACACTTTTAATATGTATCTTAAATTTACATCAACAAGAAGCATAGACTTCCAAGATTCTCTTGCACTAAATGAAAGGAGGTACCAACTCCCTGATTTACCAACAATGACTAAAAGGAAGTACCAACCCCCTGGTTTATCAACTCCAACTAAAAGGATGCACCAAAACCCTACAAACACCAACTTGCTACGCATGCACCAACCTACCATAGCAGTGCCCTATCACCTTAAATATTGAATATGTTCTCAAGAACCAACCTAAAGGAGTCTTTAATCTCCTCCACACACCACCCTGCCACCTTGAAGATAAAATATAACTTAATAAGATTGATTACTCTAAATACCCTTCCCAAACATTGCACTTGATCATTGTACAATAAAAACATTACTCTAATCATTGTCCAAGCACTTTTTTCAATAACCATGTTATGGTATTGTTGTCAATTCCACCACTATCACCTACGACTACAATGCAGTTTACCATACACACTATGGAGCAACATTATAAGCTCATCAATACATCCTCAAATAGACAACCATGTCCTCATATCACATCCAATCAAAGGAGAACTAAGCAATCATCTCTAGTCATCAATGAGTCATAAATGGTACTCTGTCATACCTTAACCCAACAAAACTTCATTATGCATTTGTAACTTTGATCATATCATCAACATATTAATAAACTTAGCCCTATATATTCAACAACATAAAACCTTGGTCATATCTAATAACCAATTTATTTGGTCATCATTCATAACATAGGGCCTAAATTCATCTTACTCAGAAATCTTGATCATCATGTCTGTAGTTAGATCTTGTTATTGGATAGTAGACTTACCCTTCAAAACCATGGAAATATCGACACATAATAGTCATATAAACATATTTTCTGCAAACAAAATAGTGGCATACATTTCTACAATCCAAACCTAGGTCAATGAATATCATATTGATGTTCCTAATCCAATATTGCTTTGATACAAAGCACCAACAACAATGGTCACACAACCAAATGTTAAAGGGGTCATGAAAGCTACAAACCTCTTGTTAGGAATTCACACCTTTTAAAACCAAACATGTCCATTATCGACTCCATTTAAGCCAATTTTGTGACTGCATTCAACAACTCATACACCTGAACATATCTTTCCATATTTTTCTCTTGTGCAAAAATTGCATGCACACCTTCATCCTTTCCATTGATAATAAGTTGGGAGAAAAATATTGTATGGGTGGCATGATTTACAGCCCTGTCATTTTGGTTGTTTAAACTGTTGTATCTTAGAGATAACCTAGAATATATTTAGCTCAGCCCATCCTCAAGAAAAAGGGTTATGTCCCACTCTACGATGCTCAACTTAGTTCATGTACTTTGCAAGCACCAAACTCACCTTGCCTCAGTGATGTGCCCTAGATCGATGCTAGATTCATGTGCTACCTAAGAACTTGATTTATGGCCTCATAAAGGCATCAAATTAACCTCAAAATGGGGCCTTAGATCTTCCTACTTTGTCCTTAGATGTGGCCCAGATTAGGCTTCAGATAAAACCTAGAAAAACCAATGAAAATACCCAACAGAAACACAAACACACACACAAAAAAAAAATAATGTAATTTTACTCTTGATCTACGACTAATAATTTTAGAGTAACTTGAGAGAATTTGATGCTTCCCAATGCAAGATGTGTGCCTTATTTTATAGTTGTAAAAGGGGGGAACAATAGAGAGTCCAACTTGCTATTTGAAATTTCAATTTAACTTTAAAATACTACCTAAAAGTTGAGGCCGACCTTAAATATTCTTGTAAAACAATTTAGGGCCGACTTGGACCTCTTTTTGCATTATGGTTTTTGTTGGGAAGTCACGTCATAATTGCTTGAATATCACATTATTATGATTTTGTTATTATTTTTGTTGGCTTTTGTTAGACCCCTATACTACTAGTGTAACCCCTTATTGTTATTAGTACAACCCACTTATTATATTGATGTACCCATGCAGTGCACATATTGTTACCATTGTGCCCCATAGAAGCCCACTATTGTTATTATTGTGCCCTTACATTATTATTGTTATGTCGGCTCTAATTATGTTATGACCCCTTAGACTCCTATATATAGAAAGGAGGTCTTTTTCATTTGTATCATCAAAGAATTGTTCATTTATGTAATGTAAAGGAGGTTTCCCCCTCGAAGAGGCTGAATTCTAAGGCGTTGATCTATCTTTTCTATCTTTCTTGAGCTGGTTGCATAACATTTGGTATCAGAGCTTTGGATTCTAGGGTTTCGCTGCTCCAAACCAGTCATCGTGGAATTTTCGCTATAACTTTTTTTCTGTGACGTTTCAGAAGTCGCAAAACAAACCCATTTGAGAATACTTGGCGCTGAACTTTGGGTCCAAATTTCAGAGCGTTTTGCGGGATATTTTTGGAGATATGATATGAGGAAGTTGGCCTTTTTGCAGACTCCTGAATTACACTCAAAACAGGTGACCTGGGGAAAATCGTCATAACTTTCTTTCTGAGCATCAGATTGAAATTTTGTAAGAAGGTACAGAAAGAGGACGGACTTTTGTTTTCAATTATATATTTTTCAGAGTCAAAGGTTGAAACAGTGACACGTGGCATGTCGTACAAGTTTGCTCTACTGAATTAGTCTATAATCAGGTCACTGTGGGAGATTTGGCATAACTCTTCATTGAAGAATCCAATTGGGGTTAGACTGGTGGCATTGGAAAGAGGACACAGAGGACTACTATAGGTCATAATTTCAGAATTTAAATATCTGAAAGTACAGAGTTACAGCTGTTTAAAGATCGAGCTCCTAAAATCAAGAAAAAGCAAGATGAGGAAGTTTGATGGCAAGGATCCGGTAAATTGGAT
>APFE031477268.1:0-18834 GCA_000404065.3 Pinus taeda
TCTCTAAGGGTTGACTCGGTTAGTTCAGAGTTAATTTTAATCACAGATGACATTCAACAGTTTCTGGTCGTGTGAATGGAAGCTAAAATAAGAGTTTTAGTTGTAAAGTAAAAGAGGTAAAAGAAGTGTATTTACCAGTTTTTGCTGGTGAGATTGGAATGTAACGGAGGTAAAATTGAGAATGTGTGCATCACTCCCCCGTACAGAGTTGAGCTAGAGAGATTCTCGGCTCTGTCACTCAGTCATTAGATTCCTATAAATAGGATATCAATATGATGATTACGCTGTCTGAGATTCTTCCCTTGAAGGTATTGCTTATAATGGAATTCTTTCAATTTCATTTCCTTTTCAACTTTCTTGGTTTTGGGTGCATGGCGTTTTGCTTGGATCTGTTTCTACTTCATTGTTAACACTTTCTAATTATAACGAATGGTGTGCAGTCTTGAAGGATTCAAGAAATTCGAGTTGCATGAAAGAATGGCCGGCTTAGATAATGGGGTAGGTAATGGTATCGTGTCTGTGAAATTCACCAAACTCTTTATTGATGGAAAATTTGTGGACGCAATTTCAGGTATGTATATGTTATTTTGAAATATTGGGTTTTGCTTGTTTATTTTTGGATATAAATTAAGTAGTTTAAGTATGTTGAGAGAATTTTTTGTCTGATTTTGATAAAATTTTGTGGTAAATTTTTAAATTTCTATTATAATGGTTAAACTATTTTGGGTGCGGCAAGGATTTTTCTATTTCCAATATCAAAAAATGATTTAAACACCCCACAATTGAATTTCTTGAAGAAATTAGCAGTCTTAGCGAAATTGTAGCCTTTTTAAAGGAGGTTAGTGGGTAGGTTGAAATATTTAGAGTTTTTAATGGTTTTATTTCTTTATTTTTAGATATAGATATAAAGGGCCTTGTCTTCCAAGGCCACACATTCTCCTGGAAAATTATTTTTAACTAGAATTTCTGAGATTGTTTTGTTCAAAAACTATGATCATAGGAATGTTTGAATTGTTTTTTTTTATGGTGGAAATGGATTCAGCACCTTCAAAAACTTTTTGGGCACCCAAAATCCTGTAATTTGATAGCTGTAACTCAGATTTCCCAAAATTTCTGCAAAATTTTAAAGTCACACCAAAATTTCCACTATTTTCCAAGCAAGTATATGAATCAGGTATAAACTGAAACATGATTAACGACTGTGTCCAAACTTGAATGCTAAAATGGTATAAACTGAAACATGATTAACCAGTGTCCAAACTTGAATGTTAAAATATTCTGAGCTTGAGCTTGGCGTTTCTGTGGATTAATACTGGATGCAAGGATGAGGCGAAATTTCTGTGGATTAATGGGTGTAAGGTGTTGGTGGTGCAGGGAAGACTTTTGAAACTTTGGATCCTCGAACAGGAGATTTGATAACGCGCGTCGCAGAAGGTGATAAGGAGGATGTGGATTTGGCTGTGAAGACGGCCCGGGAGGCTTTCGATAAGGGACCTTGGCCTCGAATGTCTGGCTATGTAATATCATTTTTTAGACCCTTGTGCATAAATAGATTCCCTTGTGTTTTTGCCTTGTGATTTGGATCTCATGAGGAATTTTTTTTTGTGTGTAGGAAAGGGGTCGCTTACTGAATAGGTACGCTGATTTGGTAGAGCAGTATATAGATGAACTAGCAGCTCTTGAAACACTAGATAATGGACAACCACTCACCCTTGTCCGTGTCATTGTGACGGGGTGTATCGAGAATCTCAGATACTATGCAGGTACTGAACAGTCAATACTCCATGATACCCGTGCTTAAAATAGCTCCCATTAAGGAATTTTGAGTCTTATATGTATCTTGGGGTAGGTATAAGATTGAAAATTCATATCATATTATGTGTATCTTCTGGTAGGTGTTGAGGAGGGAAAGTTCTGTTGTAGGGATTATGTTGGTTTTGTGGTTATAGGGTTTGAATCTCATGTTATGATATGTTTGTAGATTATTGTTTTTTTTTCTATTTCTAGTTTTAATATCATGTTATGACATGTTTATCTAGTGGCATAGATCTATCTTAAATACGGATTTAACATGAGTTTAGAGGGATTTAATTTCTTCACGGACAAATTTTTCTATGAGCTTACATTATTTAAATGTTTTGTATAGTTTTTTTTGTTTGGTTTATTTGTTTCTTCTCTCTTTTATTTATTTATTTCTCTTTGTTTATTTCTCTTTGTTCTTTTCTTTGCAGATTTTTTTTTGGCTGACATGACCAAAATTTCAACTTTGATGATGGACAGACAATGTTACACATCACAATGGGTTGTAGAATGAGCTTCTCCGCTCAATATTATAATTATCTATCTTGATTTCTCATTTCTCAAAATAAAGATAAATGTTAATTGTACCAAATAAAATAAACTATTTAACTTTTTTATATTTTTTTATATCGTATAACATATTTGTTTGTAATGCCATCTTGATTCCTTTATTTTGATTTCTTATAAAAGAGATGAGCGTTATTTGTACCAACCTAATTATTACAATAAACCAGTTAAAAAAATTATGTCATATAACCTATTTGTTTGTAATGCCACCTTGATTCCTTTAAATAGTAGGTAAAGGTAAATGTTGTCACTAGACTGTTGTTTTTTTATGACATATTTATCTATACCTTGATTCCTTGGAATAAGAAATAGGTGTTGTTTGTGTAGTTTGTACCAATAAAACAAAATGTATCCTGTGGTAGGTTAACGAGGGTTTGTCAATATGGTTCATTCTCAAGGTTGTAACTTCTAAGTTATCACAATTATAAACATTGCAGGACCTCCACTGTCCAATAATAAAAAAATACCTCCACTGTCCAATAATAAAAAAATATTATATTGACTTACTCTACTCTGGAAATGCAATTAACAGTGGTTTCTATGTGATTACGATATATAAATTTCATGACATGTACAGGAGCGGCTGATAAAATACATGGGGAAACATTAAAAATGGGAGGGCAATATCAGGCATATACTTTGCATGAGCCTATTGGAGTGGTCGGTCAGATTATACCATGGAACTTCCCACTTTTCATGTTTTTCATGAAAATCTCTCCAGCTTTGGCTTGTGGATGCACTATAGTTATCAAACCTGCAGAACAAACTCCTCTAACTGCACTTTATTGTGCACATCTGGCCAAGGAGGTAAGCCGATATGTGTCTGTAATTTCTATTCACCGTTGAAGCCAGAAATCATTTCTTATCCCCAAGAAGTTTTCATGCCAATGTGTCAATGTTTTGCTGTTGTCACAGGCAGGGCTTCCACCTGGTGTTCTTAATGTGATAACTGGTTTTGGAGAAACGGCTGGTGCTGCAATAAGCAACCATATGAATATTGACAAGGTAATCATGTTTCTTATTTATCTTTCTTAGCATCAAGGTATCATGGAAGCATTGGTAAATAAGTATTTGTTCGTGTGTAGGTCGCCTTTACAGGGTCTACTGATATAGGTCGCGTTATCATGGTGGCCGCTGCCCAGAGCAACTTGAAACCTGTAACCCTTGAACTCGGGGGAAAATCTCCGTTGATTATCATGGATGACGCTGATATTGAGGAGGCCGTGAATCTTGCCCACAAAGCCATATTTTTTGGCAGTGTAAGCACAACTCAACGATGTAGTCATAGTCAGTTATTAGGTCCGCTTCCATTAATCAAACCAATTACTGTTTCATTGGGATGGCAGGGACAAGTATGCTGCGCAGGATCCCGGATATATGTTCAAGAGGGCATCTACGATAAATTTGTAAAGAGAGTAGTCGAAAGAGCGAAGAAACAGGTGGTCGGCGATCCTTTCAACCCAGAAGTTGACCATGGTCCTCAGGTAAGTTTATCTTGATCTGTGAAATTATATCCGCAATTTTCTGTAAGGGGCTGCCATTTTTACAACTGTATTCATCTGAATATGGGTTACCAATATTGGTTGAAATTCGGCATCATTTCCTCTCAAATTTCAAATTGCAATTCCACAAATGAATTCCATACTCTCTGAAAGCCTATTGCAGTATAGTTATCTAATATTAACTAAGCCTATTGCAGTATAGTTATCTAATATTAACTTTTTGTCGATCGCAGATTTTAGGAATGTTTAATTGCATGGAAACGATTTTAGGAATATTTAATTGCATGGAAACTTTAATGTAGTATAGTTATGCAAGGGTGAATTTATGTCGATTATAGGTTCCAGAAATATAAACTGATTGTTGGGAGAGGAGTGAATTGTTTGATTCTTATTTTCAGATTAGAGAATATTACCTTTATGCAATATCTAAAATTATTTACTCAAAATTCCAATATATTCTTAAAATCTACAATTCACATAATAATGTTGAAATTATTTACTAAAAATTCCAACATATTCTTAAAATCTACAATTCACATAATAATGTTGGAGTCACTTATACTACATGTAAATCTCACATTAAAAAAAATTCTTAAATTTTCATTTTTTTAAGTAAAAAATGAGCAATGTAACTTTCTATTATTTTCGCTAAGTAGATTGAAAAGGCGCAATTTGAATAGAAAGAAGCACTATATTCATGTCAATATTCTTTCCTGTCTGAGCAGATTGACAAGACACAATTTGAGAAAATATTAGAATACATTGAGCATGGGAAGCGAGAAGGAGCAAAACTATTGACAGGCGGTAGTCGCGTGGGTGAGAAAGGATTTTACATTGAACCAACCATTTTCTCCCATGTGCAGGTTCTCTCACTGAACACTATACATCTGGATGCCATTTATATATGAAGCATGTGGGATACACATGGATAATAAAATTTCCTAATGTTTTATGGTTGATTTCTTTATGCGTTTATGTATCAGGAGGACATGAAGATTGGGAAAGAAGAAATATTTGGACCAGTCATGTCCATTTTCAAGTTCAGGTAAGTTTGAAATCTAAATAAAAAAATTATTAATTATTAAATTACACTATCTATTTTCTGTTATGATTCCTGTCACACTTAATTGTTTTTTACAACTTTACGATAATATTTGCAGGAGCATTGAAGAAGCCATAGAACTGGGCAATAAAACAATATATGGTTTAGCTGCTGGAATTGTGTCGAAGAATATAGATACAGTCAATAGGATTTCGAGATCTATTCGAGCAGGAGTGATTTGGGTTAACTGCTACCACGTAGTACTTCCTGATGCTCCGTTTGGAGGGTACAAGATGAGTGGGATCGGTAGAGAGCAGGGTCTCGATGTTCTTAAAAATTATTTGGCAGTCAAGTGTGTCATAACTCCTCTCCATGATTCACCTTGGTTGTAGAACTATGCTTTAACCTCTATCAAATGTGTTTGTCAAGTGCTTCATAGCTTTATATATTTAGGTTGAAGCTTCAATAAATTTTTGTATGTAATCACTTGAGTCAATGATGTCATTTCCTTCACATGAATTCTTTATAATATTTATGTATCAAATTAGTCTTTACATTTACATGGGTTTTTATTTAAATAATTATACGTATGTATCAAATTAGTCATTACATTTACCTGGGTTTTTATTTAAATAATTATACATATAAAATTGAAATGATATTATTTATAGTATCATATTTTTAATTTTTTGAATAAATTTTGAACTATTTATTATTGATTGTAAATTTTTAATAAATTATTTGTTAGTATGAATTAGATAAAGTAATAATGATGGAGAGGATTTTGATTATTTTTAGTGATATAATTGATGTTTATTAAATTTTAAGAAATTATTTAAGATATTAATTTACAAGATTTAATAGCTTTACAAATATTTTGAAATTGCTATATATAATATTTTTGAGATAAATTCTTTTTTATTATCCAGTTTTTTAATAAATTCTATTATAACCCTTGGTCTATTAAGTGTTGAGAGGGATCAAATCCCTTGATCATCAATTATGTACATTTAAATTTTTTTATTGAATATCCTCTATAATCTGAATAGTACTATCAAGAACACCACTTCAAATTTTACACAAGGAATAATGTGAATATGGTAAATAACATTGTTCAATGATGATGATGGGAATGGTAAGATAGATCACAACATGGAAAATTTTAGGGGCTAATTTTCGCAAGGGGTTCTAAATTTTTAGTGCGCGAATATTTTGTATCATAATATATTTTTACAAAAAATTAGGTATGGAGGTTAACCTACCTTATTTTAAGGGAGGGTAAAAAAGGTAACTTTAGCCCTTGATATTAGGAGTTACAACTTTCCATTCGCCCTAATTTTCAATAATAGGTTTTATTTAAGTGAATCTATGGGCCAAATAACATATTTATATAACAGGTAAGGTAAATTAATAAAAATATAAATAAATGAGAGGTATGGTAAATAAATAAAACATTTTCTATATTTACTCCATTAGTCAACTTATATACATGCAAGGATGTAAGCAAATAAAAATATAAATAAAGTGGAGGTATTGTAAATAAATAGAGCCTTTTTTTATACTTAGTCAAAAGGTATGGTAAATAAATAAAAATATAAATAAAATAGAGGTATGGTAAATAAATAAAACTTCTTTTTATATTTAGTCTATAATTCTCTTTCTATTTATGAAGGCTAAAAAAAGAGGTTTTATTTAAGTGAATTTTATGGGTCAAATACCATATTTGTAAAAGAGGTATGGTAAATAAATAAAATGTTTTTTTATATTTACTTCATAAGTTACTTTATATTCACGAACACTCAAAAATGCATTATATTTAGGTGAAACTTATGGGCAAAATACTATGGGCCAAATACCATGAGCTAGATTATTAATATCATGCAAAAAAAACATTATTAATCCTAATATTAGTATTAATAAAAATAAAAATGGCATATGGTATTGACCCATGGTATTCACGTGAAATGTAACTTATTTAAAGGGGGGAATTAAAGTAGCATAGATCCATTTTTACTCCCCATTTACTAAGCTTTGAAAGAGATCAAATGTCGTGATATGCAAATTAGCATAGAGTGAAAAAATATTTGATCCCTCTCACGCTTGGTGGTTCAAGAGTAAAAATGGATGTTGTAATTTAATGTATGTTAAACATTTTAACTTGTTAAAATAAAAATAAAATAAAAATCAATTATTAATTTTATTCATTTTTATAAATTACTAATAGTAATTTTTAAGCTCCAGGTTTATGATAACCCATGGTAATACCATGGTATTCATCTGAGCATAGACTATTTAAAGGGGAAATTCTATCATCTTAGATCCATCTTAATTCAGGGTCTACCAAGTGCTCAGAGGGATAAATAGATTTCATCCCTTTAAGAGTGGTAGATGTGGAGTTAAGATGGATATAGGTTGATGTGGAGTTAAGATGGATATAGGTTGGTTTTCATAATAATGAAGATATTAAATAGACTTAGAAAATTATATTGTAAAAACATCTTAAGGTGAATGGTTAACGCTACATTTAGTCACTTCACAAAATTTAGTAAAAAATACCAATATCTCCATTAATATTGGTTTTTCTGATTTAACAAAAAAAATTCAAAACAGTGAAACCTTATCACTCTTTCCGCATCACCCTCGTAGAAGATTTCCCACTATTTTTCAAACATTCTTAATATGATATCTTCATGAAAAAGTTTAGGTATTGATGTTGGATTAGTGGTTTGAAAAATAAACTGGTTTATACAACCTTTCATCTGTGCTATTTTTAGTTTGTCTTAATGATATGTAGGGGTTGGAGCCACTCCACCATATTTTCCTAAAAGGTGGAGTTTGTTCGCCAAAAAGGAAATTAATCTACATGTTACAACGCTGTTAAAAAATGCGAGACTTATGAGGGTAGCGAATTATGCTAATAAGCAATTTAGATTGGGAGAGACGTAATTAAATTTTATTATTTAATTGAAATTTCCAATTAAAATAATAATAAATCTACATTTATATATTCATATATTGATTGGAAGACTTCTCACAATGGTCACTTCTTTCAATTAGATCCCCTTCAAGCCTTTGGGATACCTAATACTTTCTTATATAATATAGTTTGGGCTTGCTACTTGTTGGCGTGTTGGGGTAAACAAATTTGATGTGTTTTTCTTTTATCTCGCAGTTGGAGTCTAAGGAATAAGAAAGAAATTTGATAACTTGAAAAAAGTGGTAGCTTGACAAAAGTTGTAGAGAAAAGATTAATCTCTCCTACATTGACAGAACTCGTGGTCAATATCAACACCTACAAGAACTTTGTTGTGAAATATTATCAAAACTAATAGAAGGATATGAAAGAATGTATTGTAAGAACCTTGACAAACACAACCACTGAAACTTGGAACATTGTTTGTAGGGAGAGAAAATTATGTTTCTTTTTTCCAAACATGTATATTAGTATATTACAGTTTAATGAATATGTTTTCTTATTATCATATATGGTTTCATACTTTAACAAAACTTTCGCCAAGACTTCACATTGTTTTATTATTCAGTAAAACCAAGAGTTGTTGAGCAAGGGGATCATCAAACCATCTTCCTTGCTGTGTGGTTCACCTATTGTCTTGGTTCCAAAGAATGACGGAACATTGTGCATGTGTGTGGACTTTTGTGTATTGAACAAAATTACGATAAAGAACTGTTACCCACTGCCCAGAATAGATGATTTACTTGATCAATTGAAAGGTGAAAAATATTTTTACTAAGTTGGACTGAAGAAGTGGCTACCATCAAATTAGAATAGCTGAAGGATACATTTGGAAGACCACATTCAAAACAAAACAAGGTTTGTTTGAATGACTATTTTGGCGTTTGGTTTATGTAATGCTCCTGCTACATTCATGCGTGTGATGAATGATGTACTAAGGCAATTTCTTGATCAGTTTGACATAGTCTACTTAGATGACATCTTAATTTTCAGTAAACCTTGTGATGAACATGTTATGCATGTAAGAAAAGTATTTGATGTCTTAAAAGAAGAACAATTATATCTTAAGATGTCAAAGTGCGAATTTGGAAAAACTTCGTTAGTTTACGTGGGTCATATTGTTGGAGGAGGTGAGTTGAAAATAGATCCCTCCAAGGTTGATGTCATTGTGAATTGTCGAAGGCCCACAATTATGGAGGTAAGAAGTTTTTTGGGAGAAGCCCAATATTGGAGGAAATTCATTGCTAATTTTTCTCTTATAACAACTCCTTTGCATGCATTGAAAAGGGTGAAAAAGGTTTTTCAGTGGGGAGGCAAACATCGCAAGGCCTTTGATGCATTGAATGAAAAGATCAGTACAACTCCAGTACTTGCACTTTCAGACATGAGATAGTCGTTTGAGATTCATGTTGATGCTAGTGACTACGCTATGGGTGCAATCCTCATGCAACATGGTAAGCCTATATGTTTTCATTCATAAACTTTTAATGGTGCAATGATTAACTATCATACATATGACAAGGAATTGTATGCATTGGTGCAAAGTGTGAAAAAATGGAAACACTACTTGATGGGTAAGGAAACAGTCATTCACACTGATCATCAACTATTTCAATACTTGTAATCATAATCAAAGTTGCAGCTATCAAGGCACTTCTGATGGATGGGTTTTCTTCAACAATTCCACTTGGTAGTGAAGTATAAGAAAGGTATCTACAATAAAGTTGTTGATATTCTTTTTAGTCCTACTGTTAGTGCAGCTACTTTACTCAAGCATAATTGTTTTTTACATGAAAGTTATATTGAGCAATATGCATTAGATAATGAATTCAAATATGTTTATGCAAGCTTGAGTCAAGGTAACCAGGTAGCGGAATTGGATTATCATTTGCATGATAACTTGTTATACCATCTTGGCAAGCTTTGTATTCCACAGGGAGAAAGAGTTAATGTCATAAGAGAGGCACATACTTCTCTTATTGTTGGTCATTTCGGTGTAAGTAAGATGGTGGCACATCTACAGAGGTATTATTATTGGCCTCGTATGCTTGAAAGTGTGTTTCATTTTATTAAAGGATGTTCATTATGTGCAATCAATAAGCCTAGCAATAGGAAGTTAGGATTGTACACACCACTTCCGGTTCCTTCACGACCCTGGGAGAGTGTTTCTATGGATTTTGTAGGAGGTCTTCCATTGTCAAAAAAAAGTCATGATTATTTGTATGTAGGTGTGGATAAGTTTAGGAAAATATTTATTTTGATGCCATGTAAAAAGAAAGTTACAGCTGAACAAATTGCTCAGTTATTCTTTCAGAATGTTTGGGCGCATTTTGGATTACCCACATCCATTGTTAGTGATCGAGATTCTCACTTTGTTGGGAATTTTTGGTCAATCTTGTGGGGATTCATGGACACCAAATTGAAAAAGAGTACAAGTTTTCATCCACAAATAGATGGTCAAAGAGAAGTGGTGAACAAAACAATGATACATCTTCTTCATGGGTATTGCAACAAGCATCCTAAGTTTTGGGATGAACAATTTCACAATATTAAAGTTGTTGGGATACTTGCCTAAATCCCCTTTGGATTTTACTTTTGGAAAATATGTTGCTATTGAAGGTCATAGCGACATAGACAAAGCAAGATATTTCATTGAACAAACCCGATTAGTACACCAAAAGGTTCAAGAAAAACTTGCGAAAATCCAAGGCAAGTACAAAGAAAGGCACGATAAGCGTTGCCAAGATCACAAGTTCCAAGTTGGTGATGGATTTTGGCTTCACATTAATAAAGAGAGGCTCCAAGAAGAAGTTAAAAAGCTAAAACCAATTAGAGATGGTCCATTCAAAATTTTGGAAAAGATTGGTAACAATGACTTCAGGTTGGATTTGCCTTTATATATGCAAATTTATGTTGTTGTTAATGTTGAAAATTTAAGGTTGTATGAGCCTCCTTTTATTGAAGATAAAGGAGAGAATATTCAAATTCCATTTGTTGAAGTATTTTCTCATGAATTCCTTAATGAGCTTCAGCAAGACACTATAATTGATAGAAGAACAAGGACATCAAAAAGGGGAAGTATCGACTATCTTCGAGTGGGCTCAAGGGTACAAATACTTTAAAAGCCAAATGGATGGAGTTTGGAAAGGTGAGGGAACTATACCCTCACTTGCTGGACAAATGAAATTGATCCTGTTGGGGTCCAAAAGGCTTCCAGTGGGGAGGAGTGATCAGTGCTCAAAATTAGGCTTAAAACACAAAGTGTCAAAATCTCCATAAACTTAGCTTTAGATCGAAGATCTTGTCATCTAATAATTCTAGCATTCACATCACACTTGTTCATTGAGTACTTGATATCAACATGGTCAGTATGTGTTGGGCCTCAAAAATTTCATCCACTTTCACCTTAATCTCCATCATTTTACCCTCATTTCGTAACTCTGTAACTACATAACCCTACATTAAGTAAACACTTTCATGATCATATGGGTTTAGCATTATATTTTCAAAAGTCATTTATTTTAAGTATTTTAAAATAATTTGTGATTGAATATTATAAAATTAACATGTTTTCATATATACATGAAAGTGGTATATGTTTTGTGATATTGTAAGCCTATTTGGAGCTTCTAGAAGGGTCCTACTTGGCCTCCTAACTACAAATTCAAATTTCAAGTTCCAACTCATGAAGATTTGTGGAGTAGTTATAGAAGACGAGGATCCTTATCTATGCATATTCGAAGGAGAAGAATCATGGATGAGAGGATTTTGAGAGGATATGTATCTCACATTTTTAGGAGATTAGTTGTAACCACATGAGATAAATGTAGATTTAGAAGAGATTTGAGGGATCGACATTTATTGATCAGTCATCCACAGTTTTTGTATAAATAGGGGTGCATCCTTCAAAAGAAACATATCTATCTATATATCTATATATCTATGTATTCTATTCCTCCAATCAACAAAATAGTTTAGTCCAAGATTCTCTAGCATATTGTTACTTTGAAGATGTGATGGTATTTTGGTGTGCTTGCTGAGGAATGGAGGGCCTCCATCAACCATAGTTTGCAAATATTTGTACATTGGTAACATAATATAGTTTTGTTATTTTATTTATTTTCATGCAAGTGTGCTTTCAATTATGCAAGTGTGAGTGTGATTTCCTTTCAGTAAGAGTGCTTTTAATTCCATAAGTGTGCTGTGATTTTCATCTATGAAAGTATGATTTTAGTTTCTGTATGTTTGTTTTGGATTGCGTTAGATTAGATTGATTTATTTTCTTAGTTTTAATTACATTTAGATTAATCTAATATGAAATATAACCACCTGGTACATATAGTGCAGGTATACATCGTCAGTTTACAAAACCCCGGGTTGACAAATTAAATGATAGGGATTTAACTAACCATTAAATCACCCAACAATACGCACAAAGTTTTTATAACCATTGATGTAGTGTACGAATTTATTCAAGGAATGGACAACAACTAGGAGTTCCTTCTCAATCATAGTGTAATTCAATTCAGCCTTAGACATTATTTTTCTAATGAAGTAAATGGCATAAGGAAACTTGTCATATATCTGGCCTAGAGCTACTCCTACATATTTGTCAGATGCATCAACATGGATGTGGAAAGGGAGAGCCCAATTTGGGACTCCAACTATGGGTACAATAGTCAACTTGTCCTTCAAGATTTCTAGGGCCTCTTGGCAACTATCTAACTAGAAAAGTCTAGATTCCTTGGCCAACAGTGCAAATAATGGTGAGGCTACTTTGTTGAAGTCCATGATAAACCTCCTATAATGTCCAACTTGGCCTAAGAAACTCCTGACATCCCTCTACTTTTGAGGAGTAGCGACCCTTTTTATGAAAGCCATTTTATTTGGGTCCACTTTATTGGACATTTCATAAACCAATTCTCCCTGCGTGTTTTGCGACAAGGACTAACCGCCTCTCGTGGATCCTTATCTCTGACAATGCGATTGTTGACTAACACCTACGAGTTTTGGTTTAACGACAATTGTGATTCCCAACAAGTGGTATCAAAGTGTAGGTCACGAGTTTGATACACACTCGACTCGCATTGGGGGGAATATTGTTGGACATTGGATAAACCAATGCTCCCCATGTGTTTTGCGACATGGAATAATCGCATCTTGTGGATCCTTATCTCTGATGACGTGATTGTTTACTAAAACCTATGGGTTTTGGTTTAACATAAATCGTGATTCCCAACACACTTGTATTCCTTCCTGGGATATTGAATGACCCAAAATGGTCCCTGCCTTCATCAAGAATTCACACTTCTGGAGACCAACTGATAGGTTCATTTCAGTGCACTTCTTTAGTAATTTCCCCAAGTTAGAAAGAGCCTCCAGGAAGTCACACCCATAGGTAGTGAAATGATCCATATATATCTCTACAGATTCATGGACTAGATCAACAAAGATGCTCAGAACTGCCCTTTGAAAAATGGCAGGGGCATTACATAATCTGAAAGGAAGGACCCTATAAGAAAAGGTACCCCAAGGACAAGTGAAGGTGGTTTTATCTTGGTCCTATAGGCTGATCTGGATCTGATTATAACCACTGAATCCATCTAGGAAAGACAATAACTTCTTTCCTGCAAGACCAATTAGGTTATGTTTACATTGTCATCCCCGATCTGCCTTGGCTTGGTGTTGCCAATGTAATGGGGGAATCTCATGTCGCAGATGGAATAGTTCGAACCATTTCATAGCCCCAACCATATACTCCACCTCCGATGATTTATGGTCCACCTCAGGGAGGGACCAGTTCCACTTACAATTATCCCTCCCCCAATCCTCCACCAGGCAAGCCTTATCCAGATCCCAACATTCCATATGCATATCCCCATCTGCATCAAAATATGTCAAGGCTAGTTGTTGCACCGCTTGTTTATCCCAATGTTGCCCCATCTCATTATTATCAGTATACTCTAACTAATGCTCCATCCCCTCCGACAATAATGCCCCAGCCCCCCATGATTGCTCCCCCTCTGCCACAACATGCACCTCCTCCACAAGGTCAAGTGTATGCTCAATAGAGTGAACCCAATCCCCCTAACCCCAAGAAAAGGAACAAAGGGAAGGTTAATCAGAACCAATAGTCTCAAGGTAATCAAGGCAACCAGGGTCCTCCACCCAATGCCCCTCAAGATCCTCAACCTAATCCTGCAACCTAGCAACAGGGTGGTCAAACCAAGCAAAACAAGGGTCTTTATACAAACAAATGATGTGCATGTTGCATCGTATATGGTCATTATACCCATTAGTGTCCTCTTTTACCTTAGATGCTGCAAGTATGGGATGCTCAAGCAACTTATTGAGGATCGTAGCCAACTGCTCCTCCTCCCCCTCCTTCTTCATCTGATCTGAAAATGAAACTACTTGTATTTGTTGTTCAAGTTATTCATTTCCATTAAATTATATGTGCAAACTGTTACTCATGTCTTGCAATTGAAACAAAGTGTTTTTGGTAAATTTCTGAGTCTTATGTGTGAAGGAGTATTATTTCGTTTTACTATTTAGCATATTAAATCTGAAAAACACAACAAGATAAAATCACATAATATAACACAACAGCAGATGAGGTAGTTCACCCCTCCTGGGCTACATCTGCCGGGTCCAAGGCCCCCAAATGGGCATATCCTTGCTCTTATTAGATGCTCAAATTGGTTATACAGTGATAAGAAAGCCTAAATAGATGAAATAAGCTGTGGAAATGAGTTTAGAACACAGAAAATAGTAAACTTTGGCTTTTGTTTCACCTCCAATGGTTAACCATAGCCTAATACAGCTCCAACACTCCCTAGGTCCTTATGGCTCTCCAAGCTTCTCTGCTGAAAACGTACCTGAAGATTAGCTCTGTTGACTCTACAACCTGTACCATTGGCTATGGAATGCTCAGAATCCTCGAAGTAAAAAAACATTCGCTCCAAAAGGTTTTGTCTAGTGAAAGTTATGACCAACTAAAGTTTTGTCCAAGTTGGCCTAAGGAAACTCCACCAAATCCGGAAACTGGAGTTAACTAGCACTAAAAATAGCAATTTCCACTAGTTTTGGTAGTCTGCCAAGACTTGACCGCCAGGCTGACCATAACCATCGGTGGAGTCTACGCATGTGACAGCGATTCGGGGCGGTGGTTACGGTTTGCGTTGGCGGGTTTGTTGACCGTTGGCGTAACTGTCGCCGTAGCCGTCGGCATGTGACCAGGTTGGAACCGCTGGTGGGTAACCACTGGCGGTTTATCCCTCAAACCGTAAACGTTAACCCAATAAATACAACCCGCGTTCCATATTGGTTAAGAAACAACATGTAGCGCGGACGGTCAGGCCTGTAGATTTGTATGCGGGAGGTCACGGGTTCAATATTGCTCGACCCATAAAAAATTTAACATGCCAATTCAGGGCCACATGGCGGCCTCCGGGCTTACCACGTGTTGGCCTCTGATTGGTCCAACCAAATAGAATATTCCAGTGAAGATTTTGGAGAATATTCCAGGGAATATTCCTCAATATATATATTATATATATATATATTATAATATATATATATATATATATATATATAATAGTATTATATTATATATATTTTTTTTTTTTTTCCAAATTTTCAATTTATAGTGTACTGGGCATTTTTAAAATGTGATAACTCCCCCATACGGTCCCAGTTTTTCGAACCATTTGTGTTGCCGAAATCAAGACGATGAGATCTATCCAATCGTTCTAGTTTCAACCAATTCTGAGCAGTTCCAAATTTGAGCATTTTTTTCACTTAGAACATGATCACTTGATCACACCTCCCAAATGGGAAGCTTTTGGACCCCAAAATCCTTCAATTACCTATTAATAAGGATTAATGGCAATTTCTTATAAATTTTGAGAAAACTTTTTACAGTTACCCACAACCATACCAAAATTCCCATAATTCTCAGTTTTTGCTGGTGAGATTGGAATGTAACGGAGGTAAAACTGAGAATGTATGCATCACTCCACGTACGGAGTTGACGTGTCTGTGCCCCTCACCTAGAGAGATTCTCGGCTCTGTCACTCAGTCATTAGATTCCTATAAATAGGATATCAATATGTTGATTACGCTGTCTGAGATTCCTCCCTTGAAGGTATTGCTTATAATGGAATTCTTTCAATTTCATTTCCTTTTCAACTTTCTTGGTTTTGGGTGCATGGCGTTTCGCTTGGATATGTTTCAATGTTAACACTTTCTAATTATAACGAATGGTGTACAATCTTGAAGGATTCAAGAAATTCAAGTTGCGTGAAAGAATGGCCGGCTCAGATAATGAGGTAGGTAATGGTACCGATCCAGACCATATCGTGTCTGTCAAATTCACCAAACTCTTGGAAAATTTGTGGATGCAATTTCAGGTATGTATATGTTATTTTGAAATATTGAGTTTTGCATAAGTATAGTGAGAAAATAATAGAAATTTTTGTATGGTTGTGATAAAATTTTGTGGTAATTTTTAAATATTTATTATAATTGTTAAACTATTTTGAGTACAGCAAGGATTTTTGATGGTACTGAATCTATTTCTAATATCAAAAAATGATTAAAACACTTTCACAATTGAATTTTTTGAAGAAATTAGCAGATCTTAGCTAAAATGTAGCCTTTTTAAACAATGCTAGTGGGTAGGTTCAAATATTTAGAGTTTTTGCGGTTTTATTTCTTTATTTTTGGATATAGATATAAAGGGCGTTGTCTTCCAAGGCCATACATTCTCCTGGAAAATTATTTTTAACTAGAATTAGGAGAATTTTTTTTCAAAAAAATATGATGGTAAGAATGTTTCAATTGCTTTTTTAGGGTAGAAATAGATTCAGCTCTCTCAAAAACTTTTTGGACACCCAAAATCTGTAATTTGATAGCTGTAACTCAAATTTCCCAAGATGTCTACAAAATTTTAAAGCCGCAGCAAAATTTCCACGGTTTTCAAAGCAAATTTGTATTTCTGTATATGAATTATGTATAAACCGAACCATGATTAACCACCGTGTCCAAACTTGAATGCTAAAATATTCCGAGCTTGAGCTTGGCCTTTCTGTGGATTAATACTGGATGCAAGGATGAGGCGAAATTTCTGTGGATTAATGGGTGGAAGGTGTTGGTGGTGCAGGGAAGACTTTTGAAACTTTGGATCCCCGAACAGGAGATTTGATAACGCGCGTCGCAGAAGGTGATAAGGAGGATGTGGATTTCGCTGTGAAGGCCGCTCGGAAGGCCTCGAATGTCTGGCTATGTAATATCATTTTTTAGACCCTTGTGCATAGATAAATTCCCTTGTGTTTTTGCCTTGTGATTTGGATCTCATGAAGAATTTCCCTTTTTTGTGTAGGAAAGGGGTCGCTTTCTGAATAAGTACGCAGATTTGGTAGAGCAGCATATAGATGAACTAGCAGCTCTTGAAACCCTAGATAATGGAAAACCACTGACCCTTGCTCGTGCTGTCGATTTGCCGGGGTGTCTCCAGACTCTCAGATACTATGCAAGTATTAAACAGTCAATACTCCATGATACCCATGCTTCAAATATCTCCCATTAAGAGGAATTTTGAGTCTTATATGTATCTTGTGGTAAGTGTTGAAAGTATAATTTCAACTGCGCTCCAGCAAAGAACGACCTCAGCGATTCATCGAAGAGTGACCACTGCGCTCCAGCAAAGAGCGACTTCAGCGATGAGTGTTTCAGTTTGGAGCGATTTAGCGATGTGCGAACAACCGATATCGCATCGGCAAAATGGAAGTGGAGGTTCATAAAGTTTTGTTTGTTATTTGCGATGTGCGATCGCCGATATCGCTATCGGCGGAAACCAAATGAGCAGTCACTTATGGACCGGACCCGACGACGGTATTAATTCATTTTGATAGATTATCGGGTCCACAACAGTATCGCTATCGGCGATAACAAAGGGACAAGCTTTACCATGTGATAAGTTGCGACCCGATATCCCGGACTCGATGGGTATTCAACATTTTTGTTTAAAGTTATTTCGGGTCTGCCAGTGGCTCGTTTTATATTTTTTTTTATATGCATTTTAGGCATATGTTAAAATATGTTGTATCGACAGAGATTGTGATCGGGAGTTCGCAATCGGGGGAAACCATGGGTGCACATATGTGTGCCATGCGATAAAGCTCGGACCCGATAGATTTCCAAAAGCATATTGCATAATGATTGAAGTAAAGGCCTGGGAAATAAATTCAACGTGGAGTAAAAGTTACATTGCCGTAAGTTTTCTCAGTAAATAGTAAATGCAATTTACTGTGGTTGGTAAGTTTAAGTGAAGTTTTTTAATTTTGCCTGAGCGGGAGTATGGGCACCAGTAAAAGCCAGTAAGACCATTTTAATTTTCACTGTCTTTCTTTTACGGCAGTATGGCGATGTAAGTACTTTCTCCAGTAGTCTTATATGTATGTAATTTTTTTTGGTAAATGAAATGAATTGGAATGGGAGGCATAGCAGTGCGTGTGAAAACATTTTTGAATATGTAAAAGGATCCACGCAGCAGCGTGAGAAACATATATATGTAATTTCTACACAGAAGTGTATTATAATTTTGGTGAATCCCTCTGTGAGAGAGGAAGAACATAATATGTAACAGCAATTTTTATTAATAGATAGAAATCCTTGGCATGTGTAAAAGCTCTGTTCGCTGCTCAGTATTTTTTTATGCTTTCGCTGTGATTAAAAATCCTGTGGTAAAACAGAGCATTGTCTCTGTGTATGAATTTATGTTTGTTTTTGGGATTTTGGCGATAAAAATCCCCAACAGTGGTATCGGAGCAAGTTTAGGCTCTTTGAAGACATTCAAAGAAGCTGTAGGAAGGATTTTTGTTGCAGCAACTTCTCCAGCAAAGTGAAGACTCAGCAAAAGAATCCAGGTATCTCTCAGACCAGTTTTT
>APFE031477268.1:19061-51753 GCA_000404065.3 Pinus taeda
GTCTTACCCTCAAAGTTTGATGCTATTGTCACCACCATAGAAGAGACAAAGGATCTCTCAAACTTTTCAGTTGATGAATTTCATGCATCACTGATAACTCATGAGCAGAGGTTGAGTAGAATTGAAAACTCATCTCTAGAGAAAGCCTTCAAGACCTAGATGTCCTTTGGAAGAGGAAGAGGTCAAGGCAAGGGAAACAAGAGAGGAAGAGGCAGAAGCCAAAATAGAGGTGGAAGGAACAGTCCAGCGAATGCTCAAGGAAGAGGCAGCAATTCAGATCAGAACCAAGGCCAAGGCAGCAGCCAACAAAGAGGAAAAAATCATGCTCAAGGACAGAGGTATGAGAAATCCAATGTCCAATGTTATTATTGTAAAAAATATGGGCATTATGCTAATGAATGTAGGAAGAAACAGCATGATATGAGTAGTAGTTCTAGTGCAAATATCACTAGAGAAAATATTAGCCAAAATAATGTTCTATTAGCTTGTAACATGGCTGAAACAAATAGTGAAGATATATGGTTTCTAGACTCAGGTTGCAGCAACCATATGACATGAAACTTAGCTTTGTTCTCTGCTTTAGATCAAAGTGTGAAGTCACAAGTCACACTTGGAACTGATAGTAAAATCTCTGTTATGGGAAAAGGAGAAATAAAAATATTTACAAAGAAGGGTGAAAGGAAAACCATAGCAGATGTCTACTATGTCCCTGGAATGAGATATAACCTCTTGAGTAATTGGACAACTTGTCCATAAGGGGTACAACGTTTTCTTTAAGAATGATGTATGCACCATCATGGATATAGCACCCAGCAAAAGATGCATTGCTGAAGTGAGGATGACAAGGAACAGGATGTTCCCTCTCAAAATAAGAACAGATTTGAAAAACAAAGAGGTAATTGCAGCAGTTACCCAAGAGGCTTTCCAAAGTGTACCAAAAGATGAAAACTGGTTGTGGCACTTGAGATTTGGACATCTCAACTTTGGAGGTCTTAACTTGTTGAGCAGAAAAGAGATGGTAAGAGGATTACCACTGATAGAGAAACCAGACAGCCTTTGTGAAGGCTGCACACTGGGAAAACAACACAGAGAAAGTTTTTCATCAGGGAAATGCATAAGGGCAAAAGCACCCTTAGAGATTGTCCACTCAGATGTATGTGGACCGATGCAAACCCCATCACTAGCAGGCAGCCAATATTTTCTTACCTTCATTGATGATTTTACAAGAAAAACTTGGGTTTATTTCTTGAAGAATAAAAGTGAAGTCTTTGAAAAATTTCGAAATTTCGAAGTACTTGTGGAGAACCAAAGCGGGCTGCATATTAAATTTATCAGAACAGATAGAGGAGGTGAGTATATCTCCAAAGAATTCCTACGATTTTGTAGAGAAAATGGAATTCACAAACAATTTACAGCAAGGTACACCCCACAACAAAATGGAGTTGCTGAAAGGAAGAACAAGACCATCATGGATATGGCGAGAAGCATGTTGAAGGCAAAGCATTTGCCAAATGATTATTGGGCCGAAGCTATTGTGCAGCGTACATTTTGAATAGGTGCCCTACAAAAGCAGTTATGAACAGAGTGCCGGAAGAAGCATGGAGTGGGAGAAAGCAAGGAGTCACCCACATGAAAGTTTTTGGATGTGTGGCTTATGCACACATTCCAGATAAGCTAAGGAGGAAGTTGGACAGCAAAGGGGAGAAATGTCTTTTCATTGGATACAGTGAAGAATCCAAAGCTTACAGGTTGTATATCCCATCTACCAAGAAGTTTTTTGTGAGCAGAGATGTTCAATTTATTGAGGAGGAAGCTTGGGATGGAAGCATAGAGAAAACAGTGAATGTTAAAAACTGTTTGTCTCATGATGAAGATGATGAAGAGGTGGCTGAAGTGCATCCCCAAACAGCAGCGCCAACACAAGGACAGCAAGCGACACCTTTGAGGAGAAATGAAAGTGCTTCTCCAAGCACACCACAGAGTGGAAATTCAAGTGCATCTTCAAGCACTTGCACACCGAATGAAAGAGGTAAGAAATTTAAAAACTTGAGTGACATTTATGATGAAGGAATGAATTCCTTATTTGCCTTGTATTGTCATGTTGATGATCCTATTCATTTCAAAGATGCAATCAAAGATAAGAAGTGGATAGAAGCTATGGATGAGGAAATGAATGCCATAGAGAGAAACAAGACATGGGATTTGGTTGAGCTACCAAAAGGTAAAGAAGTCATTGGAGTTAAATGGGTCTATAAGACCAAGTGCAATGCTGAAGGCAAGATAGAAAGACACAAGGCAAGGCTGGTTGTCAAAGGGTACAAACAGCAGTATGGGAGAGATTATGAGGAAACTTTCGCACCGGTTGCAAGAATGGAAACCGTGAGAGCAGTGTTGTCCATAGCAGCACAAAACAAATGGAAAGTTTACCAAATGGACGTGAAGTCAGCATTCCTAAATGGAGTGTTAAATGAGGAGGTCTATATTGAACAACCTCTAGGATATGAGAGGAAAGGCCAAGAACACAAAGTATGCAGATTGAAGAAAGCTCTTTATGGGCTCAAACAAACACCAAGAGCGTGGTACAGTAGGATAGATTACTATCTACTGGAAAATGAATTTGACAAATGTGAGGGAGAACCCACCATCTACATCAAAGAAAAAGATGGTAAGATTTTAATTGTTGTGTTATATGTTGATGATGTGATTTTTACAGGTAATGATGCCTACCTCATTAAAAATTTCAAATCAGTCATGAAAGATGAATTTGAAATGACTGACATGGGTTTGCTGAGATACTTCTTAGGAATAGAAGTAGATCAAAGTGAAAATGGAATTTTTGTCTCTCAAGCGAGATATGTAAATGAAGTGTTGGGCAAATTTAAAATGCAAGGGTGCAAGGCAGCGATCACTCCCACAGTAATGGGATTAAAACTCAGCAAAGTGGACAGCAGCAAGGATTTTGATCCTAGCTTATATAAGAGCATAGTTGGCAGCCTCATGTATTTAACAGCAACTAGGCCAGATATAATGTTTGTTGTTAGTTTAATTTCCAGGTTCATGGAGAGACCAAAGGAAGCACATTGGCAAGCAGCGAAAAGAATTTTGAGGTATGTCAAAGGCACTAAAAGTTTTGGAATTTTATATAATGTCTCAGAACATTCAGATTTGGTTGGATACACTGATAGCGATTGGGCTGGAAGTGTTGATGATTGGAAGAGCACTTCCGGTTATGTTTTTCACATGGGCTCAGGAGCCATTTCATGGGCTTCTAAGAAGCAGTCCATTGTAGCATTGTCTACAGCAGAGGCTGAATATGTGGCAGCTACAGCAGCAGCATGCCAGGCAGTGTGGATGAGAAGAATGTTGAGAAGCTTAGGCCAAGAGCAGGCAAAAACAACAGTGATTTTTTGTGACAATAGCTCAGCTATTGCATTGTCAAAGAATTCAGTGTTTCACAAGAGAATGAAACACATTGATACAAGGTTTCACTACATCAGAGAATTGGTGAACAATGGAGAAATTGTTCTAGAACAATGCAGGACTCAGGAACAGGTTGCAGACATTTTGACAAAGCCATTGGATCAGAAAAGCTTTGAATTTTTGAGGAAATGTTTGGGTATGATTGAATGCCCAACAGTTGAAATTAAAGGGGAGTGTTGAAAGTATAATTTCAACTGCGCTCCAGCAAAGAACGACCTCAGCGATTCAGCGAAGAGCGACCACTGCGCTCCAGCGAAGAGCGACTTCAGCGATGAGTGTTTCAGTTTGGAGCGATTTAGCGATGTGCGAACAGCCGATATCACATCGGCAAAATGGAAGTGGAGGTTCATAAAGTTTTGTTTGTTATTTGCGATGTGCGATCGTCGATATCGCTATCGGCGGAAACCAAATGAGTAGTCACTGATGGACCGGACCCGACGACAGTATTAATTCATTTTGATAGATTATCGGGTCCACAACAGTATCGCTATCGGCGATAACAAAGGGACAAGCTTTACCATGTGATAAGTTGCGACCCGATATCCCGGACCCGATGGGTATTCAGCATTTTTGTTTAAAGTTATTTCGGGTCTGCCAGTGGCTCGTTTTATATTTTTTTTATATGCATTTTAGGCATATGTTAAAATATGTTGTATCGGAGGTATCGGCAGAGATTGTGATCGGGAGTTCGCAATCGGGGGAAACCATGGGTGCACATATGTGTGCCATGCGATAAAGCTCAGACCCGATAGATTTCCAAAAGCATATTGCATAATGATTGAAGTAAAGGCCTGGGAAATAAATTCAACGTGGAGTAAAAGTTACATTGCTGTAAGTTTTCTCAGTAAACAGTAAATGCAATTTACTGTGGTTGGTAAGTTTAAGTGAAGTTTTTTAATTTTGCCTGAGCGGGAGTATGGGCACCAGTAAGAGCCAGTAAGACCATTTTAATTTTCACTGTCTTTCTTTTACGATAGTATGGCGATGTAACTTACTTTCTCCAGTAGTCTTATATGTATGTAATTTTTTTTGGTAAATGAAATGAATTGGAATGGGAGGCACAGCAGTGCGTGTGAAAACATTTTTGAATATGTAAAAGGATCCACGCAGCAGCGTGAGAAACATATATATGTAATTTCTACACAGAAGTGTATGGTAATTTTGGTGAATCCCTCTGTGAGAGAGGAAGAACATAATATGTAACAGCAATTTTTATTAATAGATAGAAATCCTTGGCATGTGTAAAAGCTCTGTTAGCTGCTCAGTATTTTTTTATGCTTTTGCTGTGATTAAAAATCCTGTGGTAAAACAGAGCATTGTCTCTGTGTATGAATTTATGTTTGTTTTTGGGATTTTGCCAGAAAAATCCCCAACAGTAAGTATAAGATTGAAAATTCCTATTATATGTATCTTGCGGTAGGTGTCAAGGATGGAAAGTCATGTGGTAGGGATTAAGTTGTCTTTCTGGTTGTAGGATTCGAATCTCACGTACGTTATGATATTTTGTGGATTATTGTTTTTTTTTCTACTATGATATAATTTTCTATTTTGATTTTTCAGAATAAAAATAAATATTGATTGTACTAACTAAATTAATATAATAAATTATCTAAAAGAATTATTTTTTAGGTTATATAACACATTTGTTTATAATACCACCTTGATTCCTTTATCTTGATTTCTCAGAATAAAGATAAATATTATTTTTACCAACCAAATTATTACAATAAACCATCTAAAAAATGGTCTCATATAACCTATTTGTTTATAATGCCACCTTAATTCCTTTTCTCTAAATAACAGGTAAATGTTGTCACTAGACTGTTGTATTTTTATGATATATTTTTCTATACCTTGATTCCTTATTCATTTATCTATACCTTGATTCCATAGAATAAGAAATAGGTGTTGTTCGTGTAGCTTGTACCAATAAAAAAATGTATCGTGTGGTATGTTAACGAGGGTTTGTCAATATGGTTCATTGTCCAAGGTTGTAACTTCTAAGTTATCACAATTATAAACATCGCAGGACCTCCCTCTGTCCCATAATAAAGAAATATTATATTGACTTACGCAGCTTTGGAAATGCAATTAACAATGGTTTCTATGTAATTACAATATATAAATTTCATGACATGTACAGGAGCGGCTGATAAAATACATGGGGAAACATTAAAAATGGGAGGCCAATATCAGGCGTATACTTTGCATGAGCCTATTGGAGTGGTCGGTCAGATTATACCATGGAACTTCCCACTTGTCATGTTTTTCATGAAAATCTCTCCAGCTTTGGCTTGTGGATGCACTATAGTTATCAAACCTGCAGAACAAACTCCTCTAACTGCACTTTATTGTGCACATCCGGCCAAGGAGGTAAGTCAATATCTGTCTGTAACTTCTATTCACCGTTGAAGTCAGAAATCATTTCTTATCCCCAAGAAGTTTTCATGCCAATGTTTCAATGTTTTGCTGTTGTCACAGGCAGGGCTTCCACCTGGTGTTCCTAATGTCATAACTGGTTTTGGAGAAACGGCTGGTGCTGCAATAAGCAGCCATATGGATATTGACAAGGTAATCATGTTTCTTATTTATCTTTCTTAGCATCAAGGTACCATGGAAGCAATATTGGTAAAGAAGTATTTGTTTCTGTGTAGGTTGCCTTTACAGGGTCTACTGAAATAGGTCGGATTGTCATGGTGGCCGCTGCCAAGAGCAACTTGAAACCTGTAACTCTCGAACTCGGTGGAAAATCTCCTTTGATTATCATGGATGATGCTGATATTGAGGAGGCCGTGAATCTTGCCCACACTGCGATATTTTATAACATGGTAAGCTCAAAGCAGTCACCGCGATATTTTATAACATGGTAAGCTCAAAGTAGTCATTGGCAATGTTTTTATTATAATTAAGTTGGGAATGTTTTTATTATAATTAAGTAAATAGTTAAGTGGGAGATTTGGTCCTGGTAATTTGATCACTAGAAAAACTTTATATACTTAAAAATTACTAATTTCTTTTCATTATTCAAAGCCATTGCTATTTCATTTGGATGGCAGGGACAAGTATGCTTCGCATGATCCCAGGTATATGTTCAAGAGGGCATCCACGATAAATTTTTGAAGAGAGTAGTGGAAAGAGCGAAGAAACAGATGGTAGGCGATCCTTTCAACCCAGAAGTTGAGCATGGTCCTCAGGTAAGTTTATGTTTATCTGTGCAATTATACCCGCAATTTTCTGTAAGGGGCTGCCATTTTTAGAACTGTATTCATCTGAATATGGGTTACCAATATTGGTCGAAATTCGGCATCATTTCCTTTGAAATTAGAAATTGTATTCCCTAAATGAATTCCATACTCTCTGAAAGGCTATTGGAGTAGTTATGCAATGTTGAATTTATGTTAATTGCAAATTCCTGGAATATCTAAAAAAAACTGATTGCTAAAAGTTTTAATGTAATATTGTTATGTAATGTTGAACTTATGCGATTTTGAGAAATATTTAGGAAATTTATTGTTGAGAGTGAGGTGAATTGTTTAATTTTAGATTTTTAGATTAGAGAATATTATAATTTATATAATATTAATTTTTCTTTTCAAATTTCAAAATATTCTTAAAATCTACTATCCACATAAAAAGACCACTTTACCGTACATATATATCCTTTTTAAAAAATATATGTATTTTCTCCAAAATCACAAATATAACTTTTTATTATTTTCGCTAAATATATCGAAGAAGAGAAATTTGAATGGATAGAAGCACTGTAATTATAAAAATGTGTATACCGAATATTCATGTAAATACACTTTCCTTTCTGAGCAGATTGACAAGACACAATTTGAAAAAATATTGGAATACATTGAGCATGGGAAGCGAGAAGGAGCAAAACTATTGACAGGCGGTAATCGCGTGGGTGAGGAAGGATTTTACATCGAACCAACCATTTTCTCCGATGTGCAGGTTCTCCCACTGAACACTATACAGCTAGATGCCATAAATTTTTACTTTGACAACACTTTTAAAAATATATATAGAAAAAGCATGTGGGATACACATGGATTATAAAATTTCCTAATGTTTTATGGTTGATTTCTTTATGCGTTGATATATCAGGAGGACATGAAGATTGGGAAAGAGGACATATTTGGACCAGTCATGTCCATTTTCAAGTTTAGGTAAGTTTGAAATCTAAATAAAAAAAATATTAATTATTAAATTACACTATCTATTCTCTGTTATGATTCCTGTCACACTTAATTGTTTACGATAATATTTGCAGGAGCATTGAAGAAGCCATAGAACTGGGCAATAAAACAATATATGGTTTAGCTGCTGGAATTGTGTCGAAGAATATAGATACAGTCAATAGGCTTTCGAGATCTATTCGAGCAGGAGTGATTTGGGTTAACTGCTACTACGCATTTTTTTCGAGATCTATTCGAGCAGGAGTGATTTGGGTTAACTGCTACTACGCATTTTTTCCTGATGCTCCGTTTGGAGGGTACAAGATGAGTGGTATCGGTAGAGAGCACGGTCTCGATGTTCTTAAAAATTATTTGGCGGTCAAGTGTGTCATAACTCCTCTCCATGATTCACCTTGGTTGTAGAACTATGCTTTAACCTCTATCAAATGTGGTTGTAGAACTATGCTTTAACCTCTATCAAATGTGTTTGTTAAATGCTTCATAGCTTTATATATTTAGGTTGAAGGTTCAATAAATTTTTGTATGTAATCACTTGAGTCAATGATGTCATTTCCTTCACATGAATTCCTTATAATATTTATGTATCAAATCAGTCATTACATTTACATGGGTTTTTATTTAAATAATTATAAATATAAAATTGAAATGATATTATTTATAATATTATATGTTTTAATTTTTTAAATGAATTTTGAACCATTATTCATTATTTATTATTGATATGTAAATTTTTAATAAATTATTTGTGTGACAACGCGCAATTGGAGGTTATGAGAAAGTGTAATCTGAAATTTGCCATTATTGCAAATTTTATAGATGAGGTGGAGCTTGAGGTCGTGTCGTTAGATATTTGTGGCATAGTTTTGGACTTCCCATACCTTTATGACAAAAAAGCTATCTTCAATAGACATGAAAATGAATATCATTTATTCAAAGGTGGAGTAGAATATATTGTGAGAGCTCATAACAAGAAAATAAGTCTTTCACTGGTTAATGCAGGGAAGATGAAAAGACAAGTGAATTAGAGCAAGAATTTTGTGCTTCTAATGATCAAAACCAACGATGATGTTGATAATGAAGCTTTTAAAGGTCTTGATTCAAATTTGAACTCTGAATTAGTTGACATAGTTAACCAATATGATGAGATGTTTTAGGAACCAAAGGGATTACCTCCCAAGAGAGGAATCTAACACGAGATACAATTACAACAAGATTGTTCTCTTCCTAACAATGGCATGTACAAGATGTCAGTGATGGAAAGTGCAGAAATTAAGAAGAAAATTCAAGAGTTTTTGAACAAAGGGATCATCAGACCATCTTCCTCACCGTGTGGTTCACCTATTGTCTTCATTCCAAAGAAGGATAGAACGTTGCGCATGTGTGTGGACTTTCGTCTATTGAACAAAATTACGGTAAAGAATTGTTACACACTGCCCAGAATAGATTATTTACTTGATCAATTGAAAGATGAAAAATATTTTTTCTATGTTGGACTTAAGAAGTGGCTACCATCAAATTAGAATACGTGAAGGAAACATTTGGAAGATCGCATTCAAAACAAAACAGGGTTTGTTTGAATGGCTAGTTATGGCGTTTGGTTTATGTGATGCTTCTGCTACATTCATGCGTGTGATGAATGATGTACCAAGGCCATTTCTTGATGAGTTTGCCGTAGTCTACTTAGATGGCATCTTGATTTTCAGTAAATCTTGTGATGAACATGTCATGCATGTAAGAAAAGTACTTGATGTCTTAAAAGAAGAATAGTTGTATCTTAAGATGTCAAAGTGCGAATTTGTAAAAACTTTGCTAGTTTACCTGGGTCATATTGTTGGAGGAGGTGATTTGAAATTAGATCCCTCCAAGGTTGATGTCATTGTGAATTGTCCAAGACCCAAGACAGTTATGTAGGTAAGAAGTTTTTTGGGAGAAGCCCAATATTGGAGGAAATTCATTGCTAATTTTTCTCTTATAACAACTCCTTTGCATGCGTTGACAAGCGTGAAAGAGGTTTTTCAGTGGGGAGGCAAACATCAAAAGGCCTTTGATGCATTGAAGGAAAAGATTAGTACATCTCTAGTACTTGCACTTCCAAACTTGAGATAGTCGTTTGAGATTCATATTGATGCTAGTGACTATGCTATGGGTGCAATCCTCATGCAACATGGTAAGCCTATATGTTTTCATTCGTAAACTTGTAATGGTTCAATGAATAACTATCCTACATATGACAAGGAATTGTATGCATTGTTGTAAAGTGTGAAAAAACGGAAACACTACTTGATGGGTAAGGAAACAGTCATTCACACTGATAATCAACCATTTCAATACCTGCAATCACAATAAAAGTTGCAGCAATCGAGGCACTTCTGATGGATGGGTTTTCTTCAACAATTCCACTTGGTAATCAGGTATAAGAAAAGTATCTACAATAAAGTTGTTGATATGCTTTCTAGTCCTATTATTAGTGCAACTACTTTATTCAAGCATAATTTTTTTTACATGAAAGTTATATTGAGCAATATGCATTATATAATGAATTTAAAGATGTTTATGCAAGCTTGAGTCAATGTAACCAGGTAGCGGAATTGGATTATCATTTGCATGATAACTTGTTGTACCATCTTAGCAAGCTTTGTATTACACAGGGAGGAGTTAACATCATAAGAGAGGCACATACTTCTCTTATTGCTGGTCATTTTGGTGTAAGTAAGATGGTGGAACATCTACAAAGGTATTGTTATTGGCCCTGTATGCTTGAAAGTGTGTCTCGTTTTATTAAAGGATGTTCATTATGTGCAATCAGTAAGCCTAGCAATAGGAAGTTAGGATTGTACACACCACTTCCGGCTCCTTCACAACCACGGGAGAGTGTTTCTCTGGATTTTGTAGGAGGTCTTCCATTGTCAAGAATAGGTCATGATTATTTGTACGTAGGTGTGGATAGGTTTAGGAAAATGTGTATTTTGATGCCATGTAAAAGAAAGTTACAGCTGAACAAACTGCTCAATTATTCTTTCAGAATGTTTGGGTGCATTCTAGATTTCCACATCCATTGTTAGTGATCGAGATTCTCACTTTGTTGGGAATTTTTGGCCAATCTTGTGGGGATTCATGGACACCAAATTGAAAAAGGGTACAGGTTTTCATCGACAAACAAATGGTCAAAGAGAAGTGGTGAACAAAACAATGATACATCTTCTTCGTGGGTATTGCAACAAGCATCCTAAGTTGTGGGATGAACATTTTCACTATATTCAACATGCTTACAACTGAGCCAAGCACTCTTCAACTCAAACTTCACCATTTGAGGCATGCTTGGGATACTTTGCTAAATCCCCTTTGGATTTTATTTTTGGCAAAGATGTTGCTATTGAAGGTCATAATGACATAAACAAGGCAAGAAATTTCATTTAACAAATCCAATTAGTACATCGAAAGGTTCAAGAAAAACTTGCGAAAATCCAAGGCAAGTACAAAGAAAGGCACGATAAGCATCGTCAAGATAACAAGTTCCAAGTTGGTGATGGATTTTGGCTTCACATTAATAAAGAGAGGCTCAAAGAATAAGTTAAAAAGCTAAAACCAATTATATATGGTCTATTCAAAATTTTGGAAAAGATTGGTAACAATGCCTTCAGGTTGGACTTGCCTTCATATATGCAAATTTATGTTGTTGCTAATGTTGAGAATTTAAGGTTGTATGAGCCTCCTTTTATTGAAGATAAATGAGAGAATATTCAAATTCCATCTATTGAAGTATTTTCTCATGAATTCCTTGATGAGCTTCAGCAAGACACTATACTTGACAGAAGAACAAGGACAACAAAAAGGGGAAGTATCGACTATCTTCGAGTGGGGCTCAAGGGTAAAAATACTTTAAAAGCCAAATGGATGGAATTTGGAAAGGTGAGAGAACTGTATCCTCACCTACTGGACAATTGAAAGTGATCTTGTTGGGGTCCAAAAGGCTTCTAGTGGGGAGGAGTGATCAGTGCTCAAAATTAGGCTCAAAATGCAAAGTGTCAAAATCTCCATAAACTTAGCTTTAGATTGAAGATCTTGTCATATAATAATTATATCATTCACATCACACTTGTTCATTGAGTACTTGATGTCAGCATGGTTAGTATGTGTTGGGCCTCAAAAATTTCATCCACTTTCACCTCAATGTCCATCATTTTACCCTCATTCCGTAACTCTGTAAATACATAACCCTACATTAAGTAATCACATTCATGATCATATGGGTTTAGCATTATATTTTTTAAAGTCATTTATTTTAAGTATTTTAAGTGAATTTGTGATTAAATATTATAAAATTAACATGTTTTCATATATACATGAAAGTGGTATATGTTTTGTGATATTGTAAGCCTACTTGGAGCTTCTAGAAGGGTCCTAATTGGCCTCCTAAATACAAATTCAAATTTCAAGTTCCAACTCATGAAGATTTGTGGAGTAATTATAGAAGATGAGGATCGTTATCTATGCATATTCAAAGGAGAAGAATCATGGATGAGAGGATTTTAAGAGGATATGTATCTCACATTCTTAGGAGATTGGTTGTAACCACATGAGATAAATGTAGATTTAGGAGATATTTGAGGGATCTGCATTTATTGATCAATCATCTTCAGTTTTTGTATAAATAGGGGTGCATCCTTCAAAAGAAAAATATCTATCTATATATCTATATATATATGTATTCTATTCTTCCAATCAACAAAAGAGTTTAGTCGAAGATTCTCCAGCATATTGTTGCTTTGAAGATGTGATGGTAGTTTGGTGTGCTTGCTGAGGAATGGAGGGCCCAAATCAACCATAGTTTGCAAATCTTTGTACATTGGTAACATAATTTAGTTTTGTTATTTTATTTATTTTCATGTAAGTGTGCTTTCAATTATTCAAGTGTGAGTGTGATTTCCTTTCAGAAAGAGTGCTTTCAACTCCATAAGTGTGGTGTGATTTTCATCTATGAAAGTGTGATTTTAGTTTCTGTATGTTTGTTTTGGATTGGATTAGATTAGATTGATTTAATTTCTTAGTTTTAATTGCATTTAGATTAATATAATCTGAAATATAACCACCTAGTACATATAGTACAGGTATACATCGTTAGTTTACAAAACCCTAGGTTGGAAAATTAAATGACAAGGATTTAACTAACCATTAAATCACCCAACAATATGCACACAATTTTTATAACCGTTGATGTAGTGTCCGAATTTATTCAAGGAATGGACAACAACTAGGAGTTCCTTCTCAATCATAGTGTAATTTAGTTAAGCCTTAGACATTATTTTTCTAATGAAATAGATGGCATAAGGAAACTTGTCATATATCTGGCCTAGAGCTATTCCTACATATTTGTCGAATGCATGAGCATGGACGTGGAAAGGGAGAGCCCAATTTGGGCCTCCAACTATGGGTACTGTAGTCAACTTGTCCTTCAAGATTTCTAGTGCCTCTTGGCAACTATCTAACTAGAAAATCCAAAGTCCTTGGCCAGTAGTGCAAATAATGGTGAGGCTACTTTATTGAAGTCCATGATAAACCTTCTATAATATCCAACTTGGCCTAAGAAACTCCTGACGTCCCTCTGGTTTTGAGGAGTAGGGACCCTTTTTATGATAGCCATTTTATTTGGGTCCACTTTATTGGAAATTTTATAAACCAATGCTCCCTGTGTGTTTTGCGACATGAACTAACCACCTCTCATGGATCCTTATCTCTGACGATGTGAAGGTTGACTAACACTTGCGGGTTTTGGTTTAATGACAATCGTGATTCCCAATAAGTGGTATCAAAGCGTAGGTCACGAGTTTGATACACACCCGACTCACATTGGGGGGAATATTGTTGGACATTGGATAAACCAATGGTCCCCGTGTGTTTCGCGACATGGAATAACTGCATCTCGTGGATCCTTATCTCTGACAATGTGATTGTTGACTAACACCTGTGGGTTTTGGTTTAATAGAAATCATGATTCCCAACACACTTGTATTCCTTCCTGGGATATTGAATGACCCAAAATGGTCCTTGCATTCATCAAGAATTCACACCTCTAGAGACTAACTGATAGGTTCATTGTAGTGCACTTCTTTAGTGCTTTCACCAAGTTAAAGAGAGCATCCAGGAAGTCACACCCATAGGTAAAGAAATCATCCATGTATATCTCTACAGATTCATAGACTAGATCATGATGCTCAGAACTTCCCTTTGAAAAGTGGCAGGGGCATTACATAATTTGAAAGGAAGGAGCCTATAAGGAAAGGTACCCTAAGGACAAGTGAAGGTGGTTTTATCTTGGTCCTCTAGGCTGATCTGGATCTAATTATAACCACTGAATCCATCTAGGAAAGACAAGAACTTTTTTTGCAATACCAATAAGGTTATGTTTACATTGTCATCCGCGATCTTCCTTGGCTTGGTGTTGCCAATGCAATGGGGGAATCTCATGTCGCGGATGGCATAGTTAGAACCATTTCACACCCCAAACCATATGCTCCACCTCTGACGATTTATGGTCCACCTCAGGGAGGGACCAGTTCCAGTTACAATTATACCTCGCCCAATCCTCCACCACGCAAACCTTATCCAGGTCCCAACATTCCATATGCATATCCCCATCTGCATCAAAATATATCAAGGCTAGCTGTTGCACTGCCTATTTATCCCAATGCTGCCCCATCTCATTATTATCAGTATACACTAACTAATGCTCCATCCCCTCTGACAATAATGGCCCAGCCCCCCATGATTGCTCCCCCTCTACCACAACATGCACCTCCTCCACAAGGTCAAGTGTATGCTCAATAGAGTGGGCCCAATCCCACTAACCCCAAGAAAAGGAACAAAGGTAAGGTTAATCAGAACCAACAGTCTCAAGGTAATCAAGGCAACCAGGGTCCTCTACCCAATGCCCCTCAGGATCCTCAACCTAATCTTGCAACCTAGCAACAGGGTGGTCAAACCAAGTAAACACGGGTCTTTGTACGAACAAACGATGTGCATGTTGCAACATATATGGTCATTATACCCATTAGTATCCTCTTTTACCTTAGATGCTGCAAGTATGGGATGCTCAAGAAAATTATTGAGGACCGTAGCCAACCGCTCCTCCTCCCCCTCCTGCTTCATCTCAACCAGTAGTGCCTACCAATCCTTTCCCTCACCAAGGATATATAGCTACCCAACCTACACAAGGTCAGGTAGCTCAACAACCTCCACCATATAGTCAACATGATTATCAGATTCTTATGATGATGTTAATACCGAGCAAGTCAACCTTCAGACTCAATCGCTTCAATACCCCAATCCATCCGATATGTTTGCAATTGAGTCCCAACCCAAAGTTTCCACCCAACCTCTATCATCACCCAACGGTACCTTACAGATCCCTCAGATGAAGGTTGGGGTTATTCCCAAGATCCCTAAAGGTTTGTTACGCCGAAATACTGCTTCTACTGAAGCTACCCATACATATAGCATAGTAGATGACTTGGCACAATCTCCTGCTACAATGTCAACGCTAGAAGTCCCCATCTAACATCAATTTTCAAGCATGGGATGGCCATCCTTCACATCCCCTTGGCTTATATCGCAACTGCCCATTCACAATTGCCGACAAGATTTTATGTATTGACATTGAGGTCATTGATGCTCCCCTAGGCTATAACATCATTTTGGGTTGTGGTTATACTTATGTCATGTCAGTTGTCACCATGGAAAATTTAGCGGCTAATATTCGCCCAGTGGGCTAATTTTCCATGATTTTTTCACAAAAAATATTCACCAATTTCCAATTTTTATAAAAGATGATTTGCCCAAATTTTAGAATATAAAATTATTTTACCTTTAAAATCACCAAAATTATATAGAGACTATATATAAAATCATTATAAATTTGAATAATTTTATAAATATATCAATAAACATTTTATAGTTTGCATATTATGGATTAGTGAGATTTGCCAATGTTTTTAAACTTCAATAAAATTTTCCATCCTTAAGATTTTCCTTGTCGCATCTTCGATTCACCATAAGATGGGCTTTCCCCATAATGGAAAGATCATCACCATTGATCAGTTGACGTAATATGACCCCAAAGCCCACACTTCACCTCAGTCCAACATTTCCTCCATCGCTGATAATATCAATGTCTCGTCCTTCACCAATGTCTCTCCATGATTCTACAAACATTCCACTTCGCTTGCTGCTTATTATGGTCCATTTCCTACTCCTTTTGAGCTTAGCTCATCCAGTGTTTGCATACTCCAAGCATCTCGTACCACCCACAAATGGTCTAGTCTGCCTTCACAGCAGACTGCACCTCCACAACTGATCCTGGTGGATATTGGTGGCCACCCACCAATTCCACTTGGACCCCCAACATTGTTTCTTTCAACTTTTCAGTTTCCTTCATTGTAACACAGTTTACTATTTTTAGCAAATTTTTAGGTCCTAAACTTCCAGAGCTGTTTCGAGGCCCTGACCGATGTTTTTTGAGAAATCTGGGAGCAACATGGGTCCATGGACCGATGTTTCTCTTCCCAAAATTGTAGTTCTTGGATAGATATTTCTAGTGAGATAATGTGTGCGTCAAACGGAGATCGTATGCCAAAATTACGACCCTGGGAAGTTGAGGTACCAATTTACCCAAATGGGGCCCACAATTTGGCGTTTCATCTTCTAGGGTTAGGTTTTTGGATGTTTAGGGTTTTCCATTGTTTCTCTACAATAAATAGGCCTTCGAACCTCATTGTAAGATAGTTCAAAGGCATGTAGCCACCACATCTCTTCTCAGAGATAAGATACCATCGCCCTTGTTGGTTTATTTCCATTTTTGGTTGTAAGCATATTTCAGTATTTTACATTAATGAAATGAAGTATTATTTCTTCTACATATCTGTATTTATGGTTGTATCTATAATCTGTTGCATTCCTGTTTAAATCCGGATCAGTGGTATCAGAGTGGTCTATTTTTTCTTTGTTTTCATTTGCAGGTCCCCAATGAGGTCGGGATATAAGGAGTTAGGGCTTGAACTGGTCGAACCTTTGCAAGACCAGCCTCACAAATCTCGACAGCCTCCAATGGCAGATGAAAAGAAAGACGACAGGGCAGGAGATCCTATCAAAATATTGCTCGAAGAAGCCCTCAAGTGACAAAGGAATGCGATGATGGAAAACTTCGTCAAGATCCTTCAGCAACTACCCAGAGGTGACACATCAACTTCCAACAGCTACTCTGGACATGCCACACCCTTTAAGGTAAAAGTTAATTTTGAAATCCCCATATTCGAGGGTCAGATAGATGCAGACGTCGTAGATAAATGGTTAAATCTACTAGATGAATATTTTTCTGTTCATGATTTTTCCAGTTGAGAAAAGATTATTTTCACTCTTCTCAAAGCACCCCCCCACACCAAGGACTGGTGGGAAACCTACTGCGAACAGAAGGATGAAAGTATGGGCTCACTATTTTCAGCCACACCAACTTGGAATTCATTCCAGGATGCCATCAAGGAGCAGTGCTACCCTGTCAGAAGCTATGAGGATCAATACATAAAGTGGACCATGCTGTGGCATGGAAGGGACCAAGACATGCCGAAGTTTACCAATATTTTCCATACCCTTCGCAAAAGTTAGGTGTCAAGGGTTCAGAGTAGCATTTGGTACTCAAATACTACGATTGCTTGCACAAGTAGATCCAGGAAGAAATAGAATTCCTAAACATATCCTCGCTCGGCACGGCATATCGATATGTCGTCAATATCGAGCAAAAGTTTAAACAAAAGAAGCGAGACTTCGGATCTGTAAATCCGAAGCAAGGGAAAGGTGATCCCAAACTTCAGAACAATGGACAAAGACAAGGTAGGGCAGAACAAGACAACCCGCCAAAGCTGCAAGCAAAGAACATAGACGCGAAGCCGAAAAAGGACATGGGAAAGTGGTTCAAATTCCATAAGAGCTCCACTCACAACACAAGTGAGCTTCGGGCCAAGTAGTCACTGGTGGCTGAGTTAAAGGTTTCAGAATCAGATGCATGTTTCGAATCTGAGTTAGAAACTGACAAGGGGAATGACAAAGGGAAGCATATTATCGATGTGGAGCCTAACGCTACCGTTGCCACCACGAATATCCAGAAGGAGGAACCCGAAGATCTAGAGGAGGAGGAGCATCTCTTCCACTCCCAGATGTGGGTAAAGGGCTCCTTGCTATAGTTCATTGTCGACAGTAGGAGCCAAAAGAACCTCATTTCGATAGAGGTCATGAAGCTGCTGGGCTTACTGACCACAACACATCCACAACCATACACCAAAGGGTGGCTTCATCAAGGACAAGATCTTTGCGTGAGCCAATAGTGTCGCCTTCCATACAACATCAAGCCCTTCACGGATGAGGTATTATGTGATGTTGCTCCCCTTGATGTTTTCGATGTATTATTAGGACAATCATACTTGTGGAAGTGACATGTTGTGTATGAATCAAGGCCCCGTGCTGTTATTTTTACTTTGGGAAATAAGTTGTATAGGATACCAGAGGTAGCACTGCCTACCGCCATTTGTTTGGTTACTGTAAAACAACGCAGTAAGCTCATTTCCAAAACCAGGAAATTTGTTTTCCTGATGATACGCCCTCAGGGAAAGAAGAAGACGATGGCCATGATCTTCAGATAGGGCCCCTTCGCACGACAACTACAGATGGACAAGGTCATGGAGGAGTATGAGGACATCTTCACCTCCCCCACAGGGGTTCCTCTGCACTATCAGGTCAAGAACTCCATTGATCTGACCCTAGGTGCGTCACTGCCTAATGGACCAATCTATCAGCACTTGGTTCTAGAGAATGATGAAATCAAGAGGCAGATTTAGGAGTTGTTGCAGAAAGGTCACATCCATTTGAGTTCATCGCCCTGTGGGAGCTCGATCGTGTTGGTACAGAAGAAGGATGGGACTTGGAGACTCTGTATTGACTATCAAGAAGTGAACAAGATCACTCTTCATAATAGGTACCCGATCCCACAGATTGATGACCTCTTGGACCAACTGAAGCGGAAAAAATATTTAAGCAATATCGATTTGAAGTCAAGATATCACTAGGTACCAATTAAACCATCCAATGTGTGGAAGACTACCTTAAAAGCCAAGTAGGGCTTTTTTGAATGGTTGGTTATGCCTTTCGGATTGACGAATGTTCTTGCAACCTTCATGAGCTTAATAAATGAGATCATGCGGCCATTCACCAACTCATTTGTAGTGGTATACTTGGATGACATCTTGATCTTCAACAAGAGTTGGGAAGAGCACATCCACCACATCCAACAGGTTCTCCAAACATTGACCCAGGTTCAGTATCTGGGATACATTATTGATGAACGGGGGTGCATGTGGATCCAGCCAAGATCCAATTCATTCAGGATTGGCCATCTCCAACTACTCTGACAGAGCTCCGTAGCTTTCTGGGTCTTGCCAACTTCTACCACAGGTTCATGTTGGGATATTCTCATATCACTTTGCCCTTGAGTCAAGTCACCAAGGGACTAGCGAAAGAAATTCTTTTGGTATGAATCTCAACCAAAGGCATTTAGAGAGTTGAAATATCGCCTCTGCTTAGAACTAGTGCTCGCATTACCAGACTTTCAATTACCATTTGAGGTCAAGACAAATGCCTCTGACTATGCTATTGGGGTAGTCCTTACTCAACACGGGCATCCAGTGGCCTATCATAGTGAGACACTTTCAGACACAGTGTAGAAGTATCCCACTTATGACAAAGAGATGTATTCCATTCTGCAGGCCTGCTGACAATGGAAGCATTACATTTTGGGGAAGGAAATGGTCATCCACATAGACCATCAACCCCTGCAGTTTATACAGACCCAAGGGAATTGCAGAATGATTGCCATTAGAAGTGGTCCACATACCTGCATCAGTTCCATTTGAATACCAAGTATAAGAAGGGCAGCACCAATAATGTTGTAGGTTGCCTCAATCGACCACCGATCATGGCATTAACCACTGTGCTCAATTCTTGTGGGCACGAGACTTCTGATTGGCCATTTCTCTACAAAAGCGACCCAGAATTTGGCCACATATACCAGCCACTCTTGTAGTGTTAGCATGTTCCAGATTTTCACCTCCAGGATGCCCTGTTATGCCACCTGGGTCACCTTTGTGTTCCTTTAAGCGAGCGTGCCAAGATGATTTGGGAAGCACACTACAGTCGGGCTGCTGGGCATCTCATGGTCGAGAAAACAGTGGCAGTACTACAAAAGTATTTCTATGGTCGAACCTTCGACAGGATGTTGGGAAGTACATCAGATCATGCACTTCCTGCGCCATTTCCAAAGTGACCATCAAGAATCAAGGCCTCTATACCCCATTTCCTACCCCTAGTCGACCTTGGGAATCCATCTCCATGGATTACATGTCGTTCCTTCTTTCCACTAAGCATGGAAATAACTGTGTTTTTGTGATCATCGACAAGTTCTTGAAGATGGCCATTATGGCAGCCTACAAGAAGAATATCACAGCAAAAGCCACTGCTAAACTCTTCTTTGAATGAGTGTGGGTACACTTTGGGTTCCCATAGTCTATCATCTCAGATCGGGACAACAGGTTCCTTAGTACATTTTGGTCCAGTCTCTAGTCGATGCTAGACACCAAACTCACTAAGTCCACAACCTTCCATCCTCAAACTGATCATACACATTTTTCGCATGTACAACTCAAAGCATCTACGCACATGGGATGAGAGCCTCTGCTATGTTTAGCATAGCTATAACTAGGCTCTCCACAACTCAACTGGCCATAACCCTTTTCAGGTGGGCTTGGGATTCCATCCAATATGTCCCATTGATGTGGCCATGCCATTTGCAGCTACTCACGCAGATTTGGCTCATGTCCAGTCTGAAACAGATAAGGTAAATAGCTTCATTGAGCACATCCAACATATTCACCAGTAGGTCCATGACATTCTGGAGAAATCAAATGTCAAGTACAAGTAGTGACATGATCAACATCGGGTGCCACACAAGTTTCAGGTGGGCGACAAAGTCTAGTTTCATTTGCAAAAGGAACACCTTACCGAAGCCCATCAGAAACTCAAACCAATCTGATATGGTCCTTAGACCATTACCAAGGTTGTGGGAGACAATGCATTTGAGCTCACCATTCCCCCATTCCTTGGCCTGCACCCAATGTTCAATATTGACTGCCCTCGACCATACTTTCCACCATTACTAGACACATCCGACATTGCAGAACAACTGACAGCCACAGAGTTAAATCCAGATTGCATGGAACAAGTTGCAATTGATAGGATCATGGACACTGTTGGGCATGGGATCCCTCGCTGCAGGTTTTGGCGTTCAAAGCCCAAGTTTTGGTCAAAGATGGTGTAAGACTCTGCGAATTGCGGGCACATAGTGTGAATTTTAGGATAATTCATAGGGTTGTCCGCCCTAAAATATTATAATTTAATGTAAAGTTGTGTCGGCCTACCCATGGTCCCCGAACCATGGGATTGTATAAATAGAGCGAGGCTCTAAGTGTAAAGATAGCTTAGTAGAGTAGATATAGAATAGCGAAGGCATGGTTTGAGGTTAGAGTGGAATCTGAAGTGTACTAGGTCATAGTAGTAGGTAGAGGCTCTACAGCTGAGTGCACAGAGGCCTAGTAGAGTCTGCAGCTAAGTGTGCTGACCCCTATAACTGAGTCTGTAGGGCGGAGTGGGGTTAGTACTTGGGATTGAAAGTTAATAAAGAGAAGTTTATTTTGTGCATCTGTTCTTGAATCCTTATTTTGATGATATACATTACTTTTACTCTATTTATTTACTGTATGCACTTGATGAATACTCGTATGAATGCTTATATGTGAATTTAATCTAAGTAATCAACTAACAGAGACTAATTAAAGAAGACTTGGGTAAATAACACGGGTCGCGCTGCGGCTAGAAATGGGCGAAGACAGTAACACAGGGTGCGGGGTGCCCGCAGGTGCGCATAGTGCAATAAGTGCAAAGGTTGGACATCGTACCAATCACCTCATATCAAACATCCACAGGGTGCAGAAACTTGGTTCTAGAACCTTTCCATACTACTTCAGGTGAGACCTCAGTCCACGCTCCGCGGACTGCTGCCGAAAGGGCTAGTAGTACCGAGATTTTCTTGGGTAAATCACTTTCGAACTTGGGTTAGGCCCCAAAAAGCGAACAAATGGTTCCATTGCCGGGATTGGAATCTGCATAAGGGATGTCTGATGTTGGGCCACTAGAACCCAACAAAGAAGGAAATTGAAGAGTGGTTGGACAAGAATATTCACGAGTTCGTGACACAGGAAAACAGAACTTCGCAAGTATACGAGGAAAAGTGGTTGGAGCGCTATCTGTATATAGAAATCCACAAGATTTTCTTTGCATCTTTTTCGTCAGAGTTGTATCAGTGGATCATGAAGTTAGCAGATAGCTAAGGAATGCGTAGGCTCGACAAACCAATAGTGTGGACTCCAGAACTAGTGCGCAAATTAGAAGCCTTAGAAGATAAGATAGTGCGAGTTGTGGACCACTGACTTGACAGAATAATAGGAGGATTTATCACTGATTTCGTGGTGGACACCACCGTCAGTTACAGCGAGGCAAAGTGACGTTTTCTTAGGGGACTGCGAGGTACATATATTAAATCTTTGAACAAGTAGATTAAGATGATGTTATGTGAAAAGAGGATTATGTGAATAAATTAATGTTTGGGACTACGTGGATTGGAAAGATATATAGAAGAGGAAGTAGTGAAGAATTAGAAAATAGTCCCTTAATTTCACCGTCACGAGAAAGCGAGGAGGAGTTCGCTAAGGTCTCTCGGAGAAGCACGGTTAGTTTAATGAGGCAGTGCATTCTACGGTTACCACCTCCACCCATACCACCACTCGCTTCACCTCCCTCACCTCCATCTCCACCCACTCTACCTCCACCACTTCCATGCTTTAGTATGGCAAGCGCGATCAAACTGCTAGTATTGAGAGGGGTAGGGAATGAAGATCTGGACCAATTCTGGTTCATGGTAAGAGCAGTATGGGAAGCACAAGGTGTCATGGATGACAATATTAAAAAGGCTACATTGGTGAGAGCACTGCAGGATCACACATTAACATGGTACATCAAGCATTCTAACGACCACCCAAACGCAGGGATAGCAGAGATCCAGAATGCGTTGAACAAGGAATTTAGCAGGCCAAAGTCAGAAACACAATCAATCATCGAGTTTAAAGAGATTGCAATTCTCACGGGTGAGACTCCTTGGAATCTGGATCAATGGCTGAAGAGTACGATCCGTGAAGCCAATATGACACTAATGGATGCACAACATTGAGCATGGTTTGTAGCATCTCTAGCACCACACTTGAGGACGGCGCTGCCACAACAGAAAATTTCCACTTAGGCCGAAGCGTTATAAATGGCAATGAGATTACATGAGACCCCGATACAAGACCCTGGGTTGGGAGTTCAACAAATCCACGTGCAACTATAGAATCTATGTTTGGAAATGCAAAGCTTGAAGCATGATAGGGCACTATGGCCAGAGGCGCACGAGGAAGTATGGTACATAAAATGCAAAGGCCAGGGACATGACAAGGATCATCATCCAGTGTTCGCGAACTACTTGGCAGGAGGAGGGCCAATGCCATTGAGATTGGAGGCGCAGGCAGGGCCAAGTGCGACACCCACTTTATGGTGCGCGATCTGTCAGATAGGAGGGAAACACATGATGAATAATTGTCATTTGCTGCAGAAGTATACACAGACACCCCAGTAATTGTTTTGTAGTTTCTGCAGGTTGGTAGGCCAATATGAGCACACTTGCCACAGTTACGAGCTAATGATGGATCAGACCACGAAGCTAGTGAGGCCGCGGCGCCCCATATGTTCCATGAGGGGCCTGGAGATGTGGCAGTTGCACCAGAAGTTCCAAAATAGCCATGGACGTTGCGGCTAAAGAAACATAAGCAAACTGTGGGACCAATCCGCGTATCCCCAAGAAACCCACGGTTCGGCAAATTGTCAATGGAAGAGAAAGGAAAAGCTGTTACTGTTGAATTAGATGCAGAGGAGGAAGACTTATAGGCTCTAATTGATCAAATATAGGTGCAAGAAAATTTGGAGGAGGATGTCCCACCAATGCCTTCTGCAATAAAGTTACCCACGTACGTCCCTCTGTGGAAAGGGAAAGTTACGGTGGCCAAAGACCTAGAGGCCATGACGAGTGCGCTCCAGACCCCACTCCTCCCTAACGACATTAATTTTGAAGGTTCGCCCCTCGCCTGGGTGCCTACCTTGAATTTCAAAGATTGGGACCTCACAGACAACGAGAAGTTCCTGCACCTGACAATGGAAAGCTTGATGAAACAGAAGTTGGAGGGGCCAGTGATCACGTTGGAACCATGAAAAGGGCTGTGAGGTGTGGAGAAGGTCGGGTTACTTCATCTACGATGGATAACCCACTTTCACCGTGTGCCCATCACCATTTTCATCATCAGGCAGCTGTTGTGCTAGGTGTATGATGGGTATCTATGGCTAGATGAGCTGATTCCCATCATGATGGAACTTATTCACAGGATTTCTCAGCTTCCCTGTAAGGGAAGGGACCCCACAGAAATAGCTGGTAAAAGCAACGATTTGGCTCTCGTAGAAGCCATGAAAACCAAGTACAAGTTGGAGAAGAAGAAGTGCGGCTATGCAATTGCGAGTACCAAGGACAAAGGCGTGCACGTAGCCACCCAACTCCTAGCCAGCAAGTTAATGCGGAAGTGTCGTGCCGATGAAGTACCAGTGCCTGTAGTTGCGCTAGACAAGTAGTGCGTGGAGGGGGTCTAGTTCAACTGGGCTGAGTTCCTCTATGAGGAATTTTTGATAAATTGCAAGGAGGCCCAAGACCAGGGTAATACCTTCCAATAAGCGTGGTTACTCTTTTCCATTGTGTTGGTAGCAGGTGAACTATAGGCAGATAGCCAATTCCCACCTATCGACTAGGACCTTCTTGAGGCCGCGAAGTATGCTTCACTTTGGGCCATGAAGGATGCAAAGCGGATTCACGCAGTCAAAGTGTTTTGGGTGCTAATGGAGGCGAGCATCCAGACATGGATCAATAGAAGGCTACGATTGTCTCCCACAGTGTATGCCACTCTGTAAAGCTTTGTAGAGTTTAAAGCGAACATGCACAACATTCATGTCTGGACGCGGAAGGATCCAGCGAAGGAATGAACAAAGCTTCCATTTATTGCTATGGATGACACCATCTTCGTAGCATTGGAAACATGGCCTGCAGAGTGGCGCGCCCCGGACTTGGCAGGAAAGGAGAAGGCCGCAGCCTAGCAAAGGAGGAAGGACACCTAGCTGCGCATCGAGCAGCTGGCCGAAAAGAAGCACTAGGAACAAGAAGCAGCTACATAGCAGGAGACAGTTGATGCAGCAGTAGTGGCGTAGATGACAGAAACTACAACAACACCAATAAAAGAGGCAAAGGGGGGCCAGGAAATGTCCACAGGGCAGGAGGCTGAGGACATCGACCTGGATAGAGAGCTCGCGTATCCGGAAACTACCTCGTAACAATTGAAATGGCCGCGCTTCCCTCAGAAACCAGTCCCTAGAAAAACGATGAAGGCATCTAAGACGTCCATTGACCCAATCACGCGTACAAAATGTGATCTGTTTGACATCGGTGAGATGGTTCGCAATGTCACTAAGGATGCACTCCAAGAAGTGATGATAGAGTAGAGCACTGTGTTGGGGGCGCTACAAATGCAGTTATAGGGACTACAGGTGTAACCCCCACAAACAGGAATGATGGCCCCATATGTTGCAGCAGGTACATCAGAGACATAACAGACACTGCGCGCCCACGTGACCAACACTTTTGTGTTCCCCGAGGGCCTGTTAGCAGCAACAAACGAAGTTAACTGAGTTGCAGTGGGCAAGATTAAGGGGTTGAGCATAAACTTGGCTGGCCTTTCGCGAGAAACCTTGTACCAGTTACAGGATGGGGTCACAGCCGAGTTCCGCACCAGAGAAGGCCGTGCACTATAGGTATTGAGTGAACAAAAGATCAATATGGAAGAGCTCAGCTGGCAGCCTGATGAACTCATTGTGCAGACTCAAGGACTGGCACATGTAGTGGACGATGCTTATAGAACTGTCCCAGAATTGGCTGTCCTAGTAGATCTACCAGTAGGAGAGCAAATTCACAGATTGGCTATTAGATTTCGTGAGGAAAAGGAGGAAGCAACGAGGATATAGCTAGACCTCAACCTTCAGTTTGCCGAACTGTGACTGAAGGCGCAGTCATCCACGCCCTCGGAAGTTCAGGAACAACTTGTTGATGCTATCTAAAAAGGGTTGGAGGAAATATGACATGTAGTGTAGACCTGTACGAGTATGTTGGAAGAATCATTCGCGGTCGTCACTTCATTACAGGAGGACCCCACCATACAGAGCCTGGAAACAGAGGCACGACAGCTTCAAGTACAGTATGAAAGTGTGCGCAGAACGACACAGACAGTTGTCCTGACTCAATGGCTGGCGAAGCTACAGCAGGCGAAGGCATTGAAGGAACTAGTGGATGCTGCGTGATAGAAAGAGGCAGTACTTAAAGCATGCGTCGAACCCTGTATTGATGAGGCCTTCCTCATCACTGTCGATATCAAAGGAAAGCTCACAAAGATGAAGGTGATGCATGCCATAAGTCAAGGATCTATCGCTGACAGTGAGCATTCGGCAGAAACAATAGAGCAGATCCAGCAGACGGTAGAATAGTGCGCTGCAGACCTTTGCGCAACACAGGCATAGTTGCAGGGGCTCTGTGCCAAGATTGCCGCACCAACAGAGTGACTCAAGACGAGTCACGATGATTGTGTTTCTAGCCTGTTGGGCATGGGATCCCTCGTAACCAGTTTTGGGGCTCAAAGCCCAAATTTTGGTCAAAGATGGTGTAAGACTCTGCGAATTGCAGGCGCGGAGTGTGAAGTTTAGGATGAGTCATAGGGATGTCTACCCTAAAATATTGTAATTTAATGTAAAGTTGGGTTGGGCTACCCATGGTCCGCGGACCATGGAATTGTATAAATAGAGCAAGGCTCTAAGTGTAAAGATAGCTTAGTAGAGTAGATATAGAATAGTTGTAGTGGTTAATCTAGGGTGCTATATTAGACTAAATTTAATGTCAACCAAGGTAGGTAAACTTAGAGGCACATGTCTAAAGTCTATAGACCTAAAAGGATCTCATCTACCTAACTAAGTGTCTACTGTGACATGCTACAACACTCCTTTACAGGAGATTGAAATATGTTTCCTTTCACACTTTAACACTCAGATCATCTAATTTTATTAACTGTTCTAAAGAAACAGCGTGTTATTAGTCTGAGTTTTCAACCCTCTTACAAGGATATCATTCACAAAATCTCTTTACAGCTAACACACTAAGCATTCATGAAAACCAAAAACTCTTTTAAGCACACTAAAACTCAAATGCATGAAAATAGAGTCCACAGAGATACTTCGCAATTCAATGGTCGATCAAATATTTTACAAGATCTTGTTCAATAATCTAGCAATCGAATTCTCAAGCTATCACCGTGAATCATACAATAATACTTGCAAGAACTTCCAATGGAATCAATAAACTCACAGGTAAGAAAATAACATCAAACGCTATTCAACACTATTTAGATTTGAAAACGCTATGGAAATGAAAATAAAAGTATACCAATCTCCATGTAGGGCCTGTCCACGCTTCAATGGCACACTTAGGAAACTTCAGGTGATGAAAACATTAACGCATAAGCACTATAATGGTGAAACGATGCCTGTAATTAAGTTTTGGAAATCAAATTACATGCAAGAGCAATGTTCTGGAAACAATACACAAGAACAACGTTCTGGAAAATACAATACACAGTCTTTTTAATCTGCTTGTCTACTATCCCCATGTTCACTAACTTTCCCTCTAGTCTATAATCAAATGTACATACATTATCATGCAGACGTTTATTCTTTTACAATCAAAAAGGTGTTTTTTGTTTTTTTCTAATCTTAACTGATTTCCAAAACAAAATGAAATTAGTTTAGGTAACTCTGGCTTTTTGCTGCTTTTGTGACCAAAGAGGCTGGGTTTGACTAGCATTGACCATGTATCTAGGATCTTTAGATTCGCTGTTTAATAGATCTTTCACCATGTATGTACATCCTAGATCATGTTCCTATCCTCTGTTTTGATTTTCCTGCCATGCCACGTGTCGCAACATAAACCAATTACAGGAAGTCATGACATCCTGTAATTTTGTTGAAAATTTCTAATTTTTAACATAAAAATTCACAAATTAAATTTAATGTAAAATAACAACTATAATGCTTTTATTAATCAATTTCAATGGACTATGAGGGGTTTATGGGAGAAAATGATAGACAAATGATGGATTTCAAGAAGAAAAGGATGGCAATGAAATGGTACCAACATCTCCCCCAAGCTCAATGATTTAGCATGTCCTCATGCTAATCCTGACGTGCTCCCTTTATATTATGTTCCTGCTTGTGCCTCTGCTGCTGGTAGCAATGCATCTATATTATTTTGAGCTTGGGCATTCTTCTGAACGTGGAGCTCATGTTTCATATTCTTGTATTTTTCTTTGAGAGCTTTCTTTTGATTATACCATTTTGTCACCCATTTGCAAATGTTAGTTTGTTCAGTCTTAAGTTCTTTGATTTGCTCCTTCAGTTTCTCATTTTTCTGCTGAGTCTTCTTGCTCTGAGCTCTCAACATTTCATTCTCCTTCTTGATGACCTTCTCTAGCATGTTTGCTTCCATCAATTCCTCTTTTAGCTTTTCAATCTGTTTCTCTAACCTTCTTTGTTTCTTGTTTGCAGGTGTTGGCTCTTTCCCTTGTCCCTTGTTACTCTCGACTTCCATTTCTGCTTCCGGTTCTAGCTGTGAATGAGCACTGCTCTCAATGTCCATTGGTGCATTTGCATTTGACTCTGGTTGATCATCTTGTGTTTGGTTCTTTTGTATTCTCCTTGATCTTCTCGTATAAGTAGTGAAGATTTTGTCTTTTTCAACTTTCTTGGCAGTTTCTTGCCTCATCCTTCTTGTCCTTACACTACTGCTGTGTGGAGGAACATTGCTTGACTTGCGCTCAGGGATTTCCTCATAAATATCAAGCATAAACTCTGTGCGCTCTTGTTGTTCTTGTTCATCTTCTCCATCTTTAATTTGATTAGCAATCAAAAATTATTTCCATGTTTTTCCCCTCCTCTGCAACTCAAATTCAATTAGAATTTTAATCAACCCAAAATGATACAAACTTTTATCTTCATTACCCTTTTGTTTCTGAATAGTTTTTGACATTTTAGTCAAACTCTGTAAGAGGAAATAGGGTAGACTGATGGTGCATTGCCCTTTTAAGTGCAACAAGAGTTTGATGTGATATAGGTATACTATGCTGTAACGACCTTCACATGTAACAAATTTCTGAATAATGTATACCATTTCATCCCATGGGTGCATTAGCCAGCTTCTAGGGACACCCTTTTTCCAGTTGATAGAGGAAACCCTTGACCTAGACATAAACTGAGTCCATGAATTTTCCTTAAATTGTTTTGTTTTGAAATATTTTTCCCCTTCTGGACTGATTCCCAGTGTTTGTGCTATGGTATCCTCTGAAATTCTAAAAGAGAAGTTTCGTATTAATGCTTTCTCTCCATTAAATTTTAATGCAAACTGCTTGGTCACTTCTTCATTGTTCCCATTAAATTTCTCTAGAAAAGATAACCATTGCTTTTCCCTTAAAATCGTAATACAGTCATCATGATATTGTGAACTATCAAATGTTTCAGGCTCTGCTCTATTGGTCATTTTGAAAGAGAAATTCCTGTTCTAACCCTTTTGTTTATGCTTAACAATTCAATAAGGGTTTCTCAATTTGTTACCTCTTTTCTGCGCTCCACTTAACCGACCTGGTAGCGCCCTCGGTTCTCGGGGTCCCCTTCTTCAATTTCTTGGGTAGCGACCTGATTAACGTCCTCGGATTATGGGCGGAGTTTGAAACTCGTGGTAAGCCTATTTGCTATGCTCTCCCTTTGTAGCGCCTGCTGTCTCGGCCTTCTTTGAAAACTCAGAGTTTGAATCACTAATATGGTAACGCACTTTACGAACTGAGAGTCTTATGAAGTGAAACTTAACAACCGACCTTTACCCAATTACTATAATGATAATGTAGAGTTGGAAGTGCATTCACATCATAAAGACAGAGGAGTTGTACTGGTTTGCATAGGTACAATCATGAGAATGCCATATACATATAAGGAGTGCTGGAGTGATGATAACGGATATATGTTGCATGAGTCGACTTGAGTCAAACAATTGTTTTATAGCTCCAACATTAAAAAAAAAATGAATAAATCATTAAACACTTGTCTCTCCAATGATTCACCACTTGTCCGTTACTTGTTGGGACTTGGCCGATTGGAAAAATGATGGATCGATGACCAGGTTTGATGGTCGATTCAAAAATGAGAAGTTGATGACAAGGTTTGAAGAGTGGCGTAAGAAAAGATTTGAAAATCGTAGTAGGAATATGGCAATAGGCTAAAGTGTGATGGGAAATGATAACAGAGTTGAGTAGTTAGGAATATTACAAGGGTGATGGGTATAGGGGTTTTTGAAATTGATAACAAGAAATCATAATCATCATATTTAACACTAAAATAATTCAAGAATTTTAAATGTTAAAAATAAAAATTACAACAATACATTACACTTGTTGGTTGACAATGGCTAATTTGGCATGCACAGGTAGGACTGGTCTTCACTGTCCAAATATGACTGATCTTCACTGTCCAAAACAGGTCCCTTTTGAGATGAAATTGGATATAATAGGTCCCTCTAAAATCTGAACAACTATGTTTGTGCAGCTTCCTTGATCCTTGGTGTTGATGTAGCCTTGATGATAAGCAACCTTTGAAAACTCTGTTGAAACATTGTTGAAGTAGCCTGATGTATCTTGAATGCAGTCTTTAATAGGTCCCTTTGATATTTGTTGAAAAGGTCCCTCTAATATTGGTACTGGTAACATAGTCTTCTAAACAGGTCCCACTAATATTGCTTCAACAGGTCCCTCTAATGTGAACAAAAACAAAAACAACTCCTTTATTGAAATACTGAAGTACTGAAACAAATTCTTTGAAGATTTACAAACGAGGAGATGAGATAAGGAAAACAAAATGCTGATGCTTCTCCCCCACTAAAGCTTTGACTTGTCCTCAAGTCATTATTGAAGCGATGAACCAAATAGTAAACAAACAGAACAAGGAATTCTTACCAGCCAAAGGAATGGTTTTTAAGTAAGAATTTTGGGTTAGAGTGTGCCAGAGTCTGGTTTTCACATCTAAACCATGATTTTTTATTTTTTTTTAATTCTCTTATTATTATTATTATTTTTTAAATGGAATGAAATGAACTAAGGTAGAGATATCATAGCTGAAGGCTGCAATATCTCAACCTCCCTTTGCTGAGATACAGTTTGAAGAAAAACCTCCTTGCTGATGGGCTTATGATAGAGTTTCAACCTATGGCCATTGACAAGAAAGGGGTTGCCTTCTCCATCAATGGAGTAAGCTTGACTGATCCATTTTCATAAACTTGAACTATTTCATATGGGCCCATCCAATGTGTGGTAAATTTGGCTTTATGGTCTCTGAATTTAGAGTCAAAGAGTAAAGCCCAGTCTCCTTCTTTGAATTGTTTCTTTTTTATGTGTGCATCATGCCACTGCTTCCTTTGTTTCTACATTAGGAGTGTTGTCTCCTCTCCTTGCTGCCTCATTTCATCTAGCTGGTTCAATTGCTGAATTCTCTCTTGTTAGGCTTCATTGAGATCAATTCCTAAATCTACAGCCATCTTATAAGTATGTATTTGAAATTCAATAGGAAGCATTACCTCTTTGCCATACACCAACTGATATGGTGTAAATCCTGTAGTGTTCTTCCACGTGATTCTATAAGCCTGGAGTGCATCTTTGAGCTTCTCTTCCCAATTCTCCTGTTCATTGCTACGGTCTCAGTGATAATTCCTTCCAATGTTTTATTTGTGGATTCCACCTGGCCATTGGCCTGTGGATGGTAAGGTGTACTTTTCCTGTGCTTGATTTGATATTTTTCTGTGATGTCTTTAACTAACTTTGAAGTAAACTGAGTACCTTGATCTGTCACTATCTCTCTTGGTACTCCATACCTTACAAAAATTTCTTCAAAAAAGAAGTTTACCATTGTCTGTTCAGTTGCCCAGACTAGTGCTTTGGCTTCAGCACATTTTTTCACGTAATCAGTACATACTAGGATGTACTTTTTGCCTTTGGAAGTTGGATTGATGGTTCCTATGAAATCTAGAGCCCATTTTTCAAATGGCTCTAAATGTACTTGAGGCTGAAGTGGCAATTCATCTGTAGCTGTTGGCCTTCCCATTCTTTGATAGATATCCCAACGTTTCACATACTTCTTGGAATCCTTAAAAATAGATGGCCAGTAGCATCCAAGACTGAGAATCTTGAATGCTGTTCTTTTGGCTACAAAATTCCCACCACACGGTTCATCATGGCAAGATTTTAAAATATCAATTATTTCATCATTTCTTACACATCATCTAATAATCATATCATAACCAGTGTAAATAAATCTCCATTAACCCATGAGTATCTAGCACTTTGTTTGATTAGCCTCTTCTTTTCCTTTGGAGTAAAATATGGAGGTGTTCTTCCTGTGGACAAATAGTTGGCTAAGTCAGCATACCAAGGATTCACTATTGAAATTGCAAATAAATTTTCACCTGGAAAAGAATCTTCAACTGGAACAACCTCACTTGGATTTTGCAATCTAGAAAGAAAATCTGCCACCTGATTCTCCTTACCTGGTCTATCTAACACTGTGATATTAAATTCCTGTAATAATAACAACCATCT
>APFE031477268.1:55238-73867 GCA_000404065.3 Pinus taeda
AATGTCAAACTCAAACAAGAATGAATCTGGATCTTCTGAAGCCATGCCATAAAAGTTTGGTAACACAGAAGGAGGTATGTTTTTCATTTTTATTTCCTCATCATGATTGTCTTCTGGTTCTTGAATAGGAAATTTAAAGGTTGACTCTTCCTCTTCTCTTTGATCTTGTTGTTATTTAGGAGTGGGTCTTCTTGCTGATCCTCCTCCTTCCTCAGCCATTTTGATAGATTCCTCTGGTGATTTAATTTCTTGTTCAGTGTCACTTGTTCCAAAGAGAAGCTGTTCTAGAGATTGTTGAGTTATTTTACTACTTTCTCTTTTTGTAGAGGATTCAGGGAGATGTTTCTTTTGTGATTCGTGTGCCAATAGGATTTTTCTCTCAATAAGTGCAAGTCTTTGCCCTGATTTGTGTTTATCCTCTAATTTTTGTATGGTGACTTTCTCAGCTGGTTTTGTGTGTTCAATTTTTCCTAAAGGGTCTACTCCTGGTGGTAGGTTAGTTTTTGGATGGGGGGTTTTTATGAATCTACCTTTATTATCTCTAGATCTAGGCATAAGCAAACATGACTTCTAAAATGACAATTAAAATCAAATCTATGTTTTGTTTTTGTTTGTTTGTTTGTTTGTTTGTTGTTGTTGTTGTTGTTTTTATTTTATTTTATTTTATATTTTGTTGTTTATTTATTTTATTTTAGAAATCCTCTAACTACGCCTCCCCGGAAACGGCGCCAAAATGTAGTGGTTAATCTAGGGTGCTAGATTAGACTAAATCTAATGTCAACCAAGGTAGGTAAACTTAGAGGCACGTGTCTAAAGTCTATAGACCTAAAAGGATCTCATCTACCTAACTAAGTGTCTATTGTGACAGGCTATAGCACTCCTTTACAGGAGATTGAAATATGTTTCCTTTCACACTTTAACACTCAGATCATCTAATTTAATTAATCGTTCTAAAGAAACAGCGTGTTACTAGTCTGAGTTTTCAACCCTCTTACAAGGATATCATTCACAAAATCTCTTTCCAGCTAACACACTAAGCATTCATGAAAACCAAAATCTCTTTTAAGCACACTGAAATTTAAATGCATGAAAACAGAGTCCACAAAGATACTTCGAAATCCAATGATAGATCAAATCTTTTACAAGATATTGTTCAATAATCTAGCAATCGAATTCTCAAGCTATCACCATGAATATTACTTGCAAGAACTTCTAATCAAATCAATAAACTCACAGGCAAGAAAATAACATTAAACGCTATTCAACACTATTCAAATTTGAAAACGCTATGGAAATGAAAATAAAAGTATACCAATCTCCACGTAGGGCCCGCCCACGCTTCAATGGCACACTTAGGAAACTTCAATTGATGAAAACATTAACGCATAAGCACTGTAATGGTAAAACAATGCTTGTAATTAAGTTCTGGAAATCAAATCACATGCAAGAGCAATGTTCTGGAAACAATACACAAGAACAACAACCGTTCTGGACAATACAATACGCAGTCTTTTAATCTGCTTGCCTACTATCCTATGTTCACTAACTTTCCCTTTATAATCGAATGTACATACATTATCATGCAGATGTTTCTGCTTTTGCACAAAAAGGTGATTTTTGTCTTTTCTAATCTTAACTGATTTCCAAAGAAAAACGAAATCAGTTTAGGCAACTCTGGCTTTTTACTGCTTTTTTGACCAAAATGGTTGGGTTTGACCAGCATTGACCATGTATCTAGGAGCTTTAGATTCGCTGTTGAATAGATCTTTCACCATGTATGTACATTCCAGATCACGTTCCTATCCTTTGTTTTGATTTTCCTACCATGCCACGTGTCACATCATAAACCATTTACAGGAAGTCATGACATCCTATAATTTTGTTGAAAATTTATAATTTTTAACATAAAAATTCACAAATTAAATTTAATGTAAAATAACAACTATAATGCTTTGATTAATCAATTTCAATGGACTATGAGGGGTTTATGGGAGAAAAAGATAGACAAATGATGGATTTCTAGAAGAAAAGGATGGCAATGAAATGGTACCAACAACATGCACAACATTGAGAACAACAATTCTGAATGTAACCAAGGAATCTGACGGCTCAAATATATTCACTTTACCTTTCCTAATTACTTTTCTCATGAATGTCTTGCCATCGTCCATTTACACCAATGGACACAACCAATCCAACTGCCTGCCATACTCTTGCCTTCAACTGCCCTCATACATGCATTGAGTTTCATCTAGGCCTTACATCACCTATTCAGTATCATTCAGCTTTTCTCGAGCTCCATTAACTTTCTTATTTCCCAACCAATTCCCAAGACTCTCAAAACATAACAAGTAATACCAAGAAGCAACAAGAAAAAAACATGAAGAACAACAATGATACGACATCGCAACCAAAGTGGCATAGTTATGCACCAGACATAGACAAGACACAATCAAACACAACAAATCACATAAGACCAAAAGCACAAACCTAACAACATACACCATGACTCAATCCCCATGGTTCCAGTGCTTCCAAGGAAAAGCTCAACTTGAGCCTTCTTCAGAACCTCGTGGAAGTTTCCTTTGCCATGCAATTCCCTGTATCATACTGCCATACACACATAATTGTCAGCACATAAATAAATATATAATATACCAGTTACCTTGCCTTGTTGTGCCAAGCACGTTGCCCTATAACTGAACACATACACTTTTTAAGGAATTATGATTCCTTGACGAATCCAACTAGAATTGGAAGCCCAATGTTATACTTGTCAAATACATGTCCATGAATATAGCACATATCCACATAATGTCAGGGAAAATCAAGGTTAAGAAAACTTACTATATGCAAAGCACTCATTCGTTTGGAATTAGAGTTTTCAAACATTGCTAAAGGAATTCTTACCCAATTCCTTTATTTTACCTTTTACTTTGTTGCAATCGAGTCTTACTATGTAATGTCACATCACCCAACTGTTAGTTATGTAAACATATCAATTGTTACCTTGTCACGCTAATACCAAGGATGTTTTTCTGCAACTGTTTACACACGCCAGTCACATGTTCCACGAATCAAGACATCATGTCTGTGAATTTGAAATCAACCTTACCCATACAAATAAACATGTCCTACTCAACAATCAACTCACATTCATTAGTCATAATACATAATGTTACCACCATCACTTACTTACAATCAAGTACATATCACCTATCTCAACACATATGTATTAGTATAACCATCTTAAAACAAGATCATTTCAGCAAGAAATCTTATAGACACCTACTCATATCATTCAAGTAAACAAACATTCAGGAAACACATAGACAACATAATAAACACCAAATAAATGACATAGTAAAATATTCAAACACCAAATAGATGACATAAGAAAACTCATACCTTAATGTATCTTAGGGGAGGTGATCTTGTTTACACAATCAAGCTAAATTAACATGATATAACTTCACAACATATCAACTCAACCATAAATAAGGTCATGATATCCATAATAGTAACTAGCTAACATGTTCACATCACAAGCTCATAAACAGTTGCCATTCATGCATAGCAATCACATATGCACAGCCAGTCTAGATTAGTACAAGACACCATCACAAATAAGTCGACTCATGCCTGAATGTCATATCCCTAACCATTTGTATAGGCCAATCCAATTTAGCAAGATATATATAACATCAAGATCTTAATGTAATAACCCTAATCATCAAGTTAACTATTATACAACAACAACAAGTTAACCTATAACATACTCTTCAACAACATATAACATAATCATCAAGTTATCTAACAGAAAACGACAATAGCAATGTATACAACCACAGGTTGCTATCCTTCATGACTAACCGACACATGTACATATGACTACACTAATCAACTAGCATCTATCGTGTATGTAACCATAACATCAATAGAATGAAAGGTATACACATAACCATAATGCATATAACAATCCATTAACTGACATACCTGCATGCTAACGTACAATACCTGTATGATGATATTCTCTTACCCCAAAGTCTAGTGCTGCAACCTCACTCTGATGATCTACATCTCCTACTCTGTCTCAGCCAACACATTATCACCATAACATACTAATAGCATCATGATGACCTAATTGAATACAATGACCTCATGCACAACAACCTTCACCATGACAATGCATGCATAACAACATATAGACACTGACATGAATAACAAATACATATACAACCATACACTCATGACAAAGTATTCACAACAACACCATCAACCTTCACATGGTGACATCACTACAACCATGATGAACACCATGAAAATGAAACAAGCACATGGACTACAATCATAATGAACACATATGCAACTGACATGAATGCATGATCAACACACCCCCCATCCAGTCAGAGGGGTGAACCATGCTCTGATACCACTCTGTAACACCCTCCTCCCACATCTACCCAAGTAACCGGCCAACCGGGGTAAACATGTGACGAGACGTTACTATGATATGATTCAACCTCCTAAGTCACATTAAGGAAGTGGAACTGACGAAAATACACCATACAAACCTTCCATAACAACAAAAAGACTCCTAGGAACCATCCCAACCTCTCAGGTAACCAGCCCCTCGGTCCCACTGAGTTTTTAGACCAATTAAACCTTGGACTCTCCCATGATATGGGCATTCCTACGTCCATAGGGCTCTGGACACTCCCACAACATGGCATGCCAACGTCCAGGGATCATTTTGCTCAGTGTTGTGCCAACATCGCAGGTATTTGAGCCACTTTATCAGGCCCAAAGCCCAAGTCAATGCCCAAAATTAAATGACACCTTTAGAACAAAATGATAATAATGTAATGATGATACAAATACCATTACTTGAACAATGGCTTGACTGAACCCCTACTAGCCATGATAGGAATTTCGTCAAACATATCACAAATATGTAATCTACAGGTGTAAACAACATATTTACACCTGCATTATCATCTATTAGGTCATAGATACATTGTTCATTCATTTACCAATCAAACCATGATGAAATTCATACATCATCACTGTCGTAATACATGCATATAACCAACATAATAACAATAGAAATATCAAATACACATCAGCCATAAAATCCACATATAAACTAGTACATTTATGCATAAGACATAAAGGAAGTAACTTCTTATTAATGAATGCAAAATCCAACCCATGATGGGACTACCACTTTCCACTGACCATAAAATGGTTGAGCCAAATCTCTCTTCAGCCATTCACCCCCGTGCCATATTCCAAGCATGAATGTGGGACTCAAACCAAAAGAGCCAACCAGGGAATCTGAAGGCTAAACCACCTCACCCTCATCAATAGAAACCAGGGTTTACTGTAATCCACCCTGGATCACTAGGGCAACACAATAAACATGTAATAACAATATTTACCATGATATCCACCAAACCACTAGGCCAAAACAAGCATGTATGCCATCGGGTTTCTCCACCTACGCCATGAGGAATTTTCTTGTCTCCTAGTCTCCCAAGATTTGCCGCAATCCACACTGAATCACTAGGCCCTAAACTGAGACCCACTCTCCAGCCTTTACCGCATCTCCCATCCTGAGATTACTAGGTCTGATGGACATCACCCACCTATAGGATTTACCGTATATCCTGCCATTCATTGGTCGAGGATTCATAGGCCCATCGAGGCAACACAAAATATGGCTTTACCGCAACCCACTGTCCATTTCAGGGGTCACTAGGCCATGTGTTCTATCATTTAGAGATCCAACTCACTTAGCTTCGAATCCATCAGGAAATCCAACTCAACCAAAACATGAGAACCCCATCACATCATGGCTATCCGGAAATGACAAGGATAAGTTGAAAAAATTATAACACCTGGCATAACCCATGCCCTAACAAAAAAATAACCACATGCAATACCATGAATGCCAAATCTAGCAAGGAAAACACACATGTAAATCAATACTTGCAAAGAATCACATTGTAGATGCTTGATCCTACTCTTCCTTGCATGATCTTTGCTTCCTCTTGCCTTCTTTGCCTTTCTTGATCCAATGTTGAGAAAAATCTTGTCAACTCATCCTCATAAGCCTTTTTATTAATGAGGCCTCTATTTTCTTCATTTTCCTCCTCACATGCAACTTGTAACCTTTCACCTTCCTTTTCTCCTAACTTCCATTATTTTCATAAATAAATGTGCCAAATAATGCCTCTTGCCTTTCCAAAGGATTTGCCATTGCCTTTGCCAATTTCCTTTAGCCATAATAATTGAAATAAACACCCACTATGATGTTTTGCCCACCATTCAGCTTGGAATATGTGTCCCATGACCGTGGTCTTATATATTTTTACATGGATTTTTAACCAGGGTTGTTATAGGTTTTTATATTTCATATCTAAATTATTGCCATAAACCAAGGTTTCTCTCAAACCCTAATACACAAATTGCTTAAGGTTATCTTCAAACCCTAGAATTATTTTATGTATCCTCCATCTTCTCTTGCTTCCATTAAAGGTGTCTCCATGGAGGTGATCTCCATGACTTTTCTTCAGCCCAACTCTGATACCATGTTAATTTTTCATAGGGTTATATTGTTCTTTGATTTTATAATTGCATTTCTTCGTTAACACATTAGTTTCACCCCTTAACATAATAACATTATTCATATTTACATCATTATTCATCATCATATGCAACTATGTAGTGACGTAGGAGGTTGACGAAAACGGGGTGGTAGTCTAGAATTAGACTATTGGTTAACTTTATAACTAATCAGTTGCACTTAAACAGATTCTATATGTGGATTTCCCCCCTGAGAGTCCCGCTTACTTGACCAATCACCGTCGGTCCCTCGTTGACTTCTCCTTTTGTTGAGCGCTTCAATCCATGCCGTTGATCTTACTTCTCCAGATCCAATAGATATCGCGTCGTCCGCTCATCAGCTTACTCAGGCGATCTACACCATTGATGTGACCCGTCCAATCGAACGGTTGTCGCGCAATCTCGCGCATATTCTTGCACGAACAATATCAGGTCAAGAACGCGCGAGAAAAGTGGTTTTCTCGTGCTATGTGTTGACTGCTAAGGTTGATCGTGTGAATTTTCCAAATACCATTTACGACCTTTTGGACGCGTGAGATACCGCTTCCAACTAATCAAATACAACCCATGTGCTTAAATCAAAACCTTAAGAAAGGCGCTTTAAGGAAAGGTTTAACGCTTAAGTACAATATTAACTCTTAATACTAATTCACTGTGATCTATAAATAAAATGTTTAAACAAAGAAAAATACCTGATTAGGGTCCAGAATGCCGATACACATATACGAATGAATTTTTGCACCAGAACAGTGCGTCCACACCACACTTCAATCAATTATTCAACAAAATGGAAATTATAGAGTTTTGGCCCTCTCGGCTCGATTACAACAGTTTTTCTGACCTCTATTTCAATCTCAAACCCTATCTCTAGCTCAAACTCTCACTTACTCACTCTATTCTTGATCATCTAATCTCTTTGTCATTACATTCTTTCCTCTTTTATGAATCAAATCCTATCCTAACTACATTGACAACTCAATCTCTATTTTTATCAACTCAATCATTAAATCCCTATTCTCAATCTCTGATACACACCTATACTAACAACTTATCTCTTATTCTAAAAATAATACAATATTCTAATTATTACAATAATTGAGATAAAGATTAATTTAAGAGATCCAACCCTCTCTACTAAAACTGCTTTTTGACCACTCAGGTCAATGAAATTCATCTCTTGTTAGCCACAACATGTGAACATACAATCACATTTTTGGCTAAGTCTGGATGCTCCTGCATCAGACTCCTAGGGAAGAAAAAAATTCTTCCTCAAACTTTCAGGGTTTACTCCATACTTCTATAATTTTGTTGTTGTTATCCAACTAGCATCCTCCACTGGTTGTCCCTTCCATTTGACTAGATACTGAAAATAAACCTGCCCTCTGGTTCTTTTGGATACTCTTTTCTCCAAAACAACTTCCACCTCTTTCTTGATTGTCTTTGGCATTTGTCATTCCCAATTTAAAGTTTGAACTTCATCTCCTGCAGGTTCCTTCTGTAGCTTTGACTCTGTCTCCTTGTATGGATACAAATCTGCAACATTGAAGATAGGTGATATTCCAATTATTTGAAAACTTCCTCACAATTGTGCTGGTCCTATCTTTTTCATCTTTAGTTTATTGTAAGTCCTAACAGGAAATCTTTCTTTTCTCAAGTATACCATCACTAGATCTCCCACTTGGAATTATTTTTCTCTCCTCTTCATATCAGCTCTTTGTTTGTATTTGCCACTACTTTAATGCAATCTGTCTTTGACATATTCTTGTAGTCTTTGCATCTGCTTTGCAAACTCTTCAACTTTTTCACTTCTTGTCTCCTGTTTACCCAAATTTCTGAGTTCATACACACCTCTTGGATTCATTGAAAAAACAATTTGAAATGGACTCATCCCAGTACTTCGGTTTGGAGTGCCATTATAAGCAAACTCAACTTGAACAAGTGATAAATCCCACTGCTTAGGATTGTTATACACTAAACTTCTCAATATGTTTCCCAAGCTTCTGTTTACCACTTCGGTCTGTCCATCTGTTTGAGGGTGATATGTTGAACTGAAACTAAGGTTGGCACCCAGTTTCTTCCAAAGAGTTCTCAATAAATGCCCAACAAACTTTGTATCCCTATCAGACACAATACTTACAAGCAATCCATGTAACCTTAAAACCTTTGAAAAAAAAGATTAGCAATATGTGTTGCATCAGTAGTCTTTTTACATGCAATGAAATGTGCCATTTTGGAAAATCTATCTACCACAACATAAATGGAATCATTCCCTCTTTGAGTTCTAGGTAACCCCAAAACAAAGTCCATACTAATTGCATCCCATGGTTGGTCTGGTATTGGCAATGGCTGGTGCAATCCTGTATTTTGGCTTCTCCCTTTAGCATGGTGACAAGTTCTACACTTCTCAACAAATTTCTTAACATCAGTTTGCATCTTTGGCCAATAGTAAAAAGCATTTACCTGAGCAAAGGTTTTGTCTTGTCCAAAGTGACCAGATAATCCTCCACTATGTGTCTCCTTGATTATGTTTTCCCTCATAGAACATTTGGGAATGCACAATTTGTTTCCTTTAAACAGTAAACCTCCTTGGATAAGATAATCTAATCACTGGCTTCTATTATGAACTATTGGATTTTGTATAACTGCATAAATATCTTTGAATTCTTCATCATCTTTATACATATCAACCATTTCTTCAAATCCTACAACACCAACTCTTAATTATTGTACAATGAAATTTACCTTGCTCAAAGCATCAACAACTTTGTTCAACTTACCACTTGTGTGTTTTATCACAAAAGTAAAACTCTGTAAAAACTCTACCCACTTGGCATGTTTATGGATCAATTTTGGTTGGTTGTTTATGAACTGTAATGCATGATTGTCATAATATAATACAAACTCCTTTGGTAGCAAATAATGTCTCCATTTTTTTAAAGCTTGCACAATAGCATAAAATTCTTTTTCATAAGAAGAATACTTCTTCTTAGCTTCATTAAGTTTCTCACTAAAGTTGGCTATTGGTCTCTGTTCTTGACTCAAAACTGCTCCAATTGCAACTCCACTAGCATCAGTTTCAACTTGGAAAACTTTCCCAAGATCAGGTAAAGCTAAAACTGGTTTCTCTGTAATTTTCTTCTTCAGCAACTAAAAATTTCGGTCTGTTGCTTCTATCCACTTGAATGGCTGCTTAGTCTCTTTGATTGTTTCAATAATTGGTGCACAAATCTCACTAAAACTTTTGATAATTTTTCTATAAAGACTTGCAAGACCATGAAATATTCTTACCTCAAACATGTTTCTTTGAGTAGGCCAGTTCCAAATTGCTTGGACTTTCTCTTGATCCATTTTCAAAACTTCTTTAGAAACTACAAATCCCAAATAGATTAATTCTTCTTTCATGAAACTACATTTCTTCATATTTATCAGCAATTTTTCTTTATGCATAGTTCTTAAAACCAACTTAATATGTTCCAGGTGTTATTATTTGCTTCTACTGAAAACTAGAATATCATCAAGATAAACAATGGTAAACTTGTATGCATATTCCTTCAAAACTTCATTCATTAATCTCATGAATGTGCTAGGTGCATTAGTGAGTCCAAAAGGCATCACTAACCATTCATACAACCCACTATTTGTTTTAAATGCAGTCTTCCATTCATCTCCCTCTCTAATCCTTATTTGATGATATCCACTCTTCATATCTATGTTAGGAAAATACTTTGACCCACTTAAACAATCCATCAAATCATCCATGCACGATAAAGGAAATATATACCTGATAGTAATTTTGTTTATGGCTATGGAATTTGTACACATATGCCATTCACCACCTTTCTTTGGACTGAGTATTGTTGGTACAACACATGGACTAAGACTCTCTCTAATTAATCCCTTATCTATCAGTTCTTGTACTTGTCTTCCAACTTCTGCATTTTCTTGAGGAGTTAACCTGTATGTTGCTTTGTTTGGCAAACTTGCTCCAGGTATTAGATCAATATGATGACTAATACTCCTTATGGGTGGTAATGCATTTGGAACCTCATCCACAATAATATCAACAAAATCATTCAACAGAGTTTTGATTTCTTCAGATAAATCATCTAAGTTTGTGGAAGTTAAAATTACCTTAGGTCTCCTTATGACAGCAAAATGAATCTGTTCATCCTTCTTGACTTCTTGCAACAATTATTTCCCACTCACCAGCATAAAACTGTTTCTAGGCGCTTCTTTTCCTGCTTCATCCTTCAATGGAAGTAGTGTGTGTTTATTTCCATCCTTCTCCAGAGTGTAAGTATTTCTTCTCCCATCATGAATAGCTTTCCGATCAAACTGCCAAGGTCTTCCCAACAACACATGGCATACATCCATTGGCATTACATCACACAATATCACATCCTTATAAGTACCAATCTGTATCTCTACCTTGCATTGTTCTGTCGCAATAAGTTGATGTCCTTTTTGCAGCCACGATACTTTGTAAGGAGTAGGGTGTATTGTTTTCACTAGTCCTAACTTGTCCACCATTTCTATTGAAACAAGGTTACCAGTGCTTCCACTATCAATTATCACTTTACAACATTTTCCTTTGGACTTGCATGTAGTTCTGAATAAACTCTTTCTCTGAGCTGGTTCTCCTATCTCTTTCTCTACCTTAAGCAATGCCATTTTCAACAACAAGGATTCTCCTACTTTAGGTGATTCTTCCTTGTTTGCAATTTTATGTTTCTCTTCTCTTGCCTCAGCCACATTCAGATTCCTCTGATTTGTTACTTTATTATGAGGACAGTCTAATGATCCATGTCCCCATTCTCCACATGTGTAACACTGAATTTCTCTTCCTTGGCCTCTTCCTCTAGGTGCAAATCTTCCTCTACTAAATTCTCCTCTCTATGGTGGTATACTACTTGAACTTCCTGATTCACCCTGAGGGTGCTGAAATCTTGATCTGGTAGTTCCTCTACCTCTGGCTGAACTTTTTCCTCTATTCCTCTGATTTTGCTTCCTCAACATCTTCTCCTCTGCCTTCAAAGTTGCTTGATAGGCATCTTCAATTGTCTTCAAACTCAACATGCTGATTTCATCTTGTATGTCATATCTCAACCCATTTATGTATCTAGCTACCTTTTCTACATCATCCTCTGCATGTCCTCCTCTAATGCTCAACTTATAAAACTCTTCTATGTATTCTTTGACAGTCATTCCATTTTGCCTCAAATTCTGTAACTGTCTAAAAAGATTTAACTGATAATCTTTTGGCACAAATTTGGCTTTCAATCTACTTACCATTTTATCCCATTGTTTGATCTTGGACTTCCTTTTTATTGCTCTGGATGTTTTTAATTCATCCCAGCAGATAACTGCATGACCCTTCAATGTGGTAACTACAAATTTCATCTTCCTTTTGTCATCAACCTCGTCCTCATAGTCAAAATACTTGTCTAATGGACTGATCCAGTCCATCAATTTTTCTACATTCAGATTCCCTTCATACAAAGGTATTTCCACCTTTGGTCTTCCACTTTATTTGGCCAATATCTTAATAACTTTGGTAGCTTCACTTTCATCCTCTTCTTCTTCCTCAGAAGATTCTCCTGCAGCACTCACATCTCCTTCATCAAGTGCTCTCCTCTGAGCAGTCTCCATTGTCTCCATCCTTGTACGTAGATTTTGGATCTCATCCAGTAGAACTGCATTCGCTATAGGTCTCCCACGACCTATGCCTCCTTCTCTCCTTGCTGGAATGTTTACTGTAGCAAAACTTAATCTCTGGGATCTGATAGCAAAATGATGTAGGAGGTTGATGAAAAGGGGAGGGTAGTATGGAATTAGATTATTGGTTAACTTTATAACCAATCCGCTACACTTAAACAGATTTTGTACGTAGATTTTCCCCTTAAGGGTCCCGCTTACCCGATCAATCACCGTTGGTCCCTCGTTGACTTCTTTTATTGAGTGCTTCAATCCGCATCGTTGATATCACTTCTCCAGATCCAACGAATATTGTGCCGTCCTCTCATCAACTTACCCGGACAATCTACACCGTCCATGTGACCCGTCCAATCAAACGGTTGTCGCGCAGATTATTGCATGAATGATATCAAGTCGAGAGCACACGAGAAAAGTGGTTTTCTCATGCTACGTGTCGACCGCTAAGGTTGATCGCATGAATTTTCCAAATGCCATTTACGACCTTTTGGTCGCGCGAGATACTGCTTCCCACTTAACAAATACAACCCACGTGCTTAAATCAAAACCTTAAGAAATGTGCTTTAAGGAAAGGTTTAACGCTTAAGTACAATATTAACTCTTAATACTAATGGATTGTGATTTATAAATAAAATGTTTAAACAAAGAAAAATACCCGATTAGGGTCCAAAACACTGATACACAGATACAAATGAATTTCTACACCAGAAAAGTGCATCCACACCACACTTTAATCAATTATTCAACAAAATGGAAATTACAGAGTCTTGGCCCTCTCGGCTCGATTACAACAGTTTTTTTGACCTCTGTTTCAATCTCAAACCCTATCTCTCACTCAAACTCTCGCTTACTCACTCTATTCTCAATCATTTAATGTCCCCGTCATTACATTATTTCCTCTTTATGAATCAAATCCTATCCTAACTGCATTGACAACTCAATCTCTATTTTTATCAACTCAACCATTAAATCCCTATTCTCAAGCTCTGATACACACCTATACTAACAACTTATCTCCTATTCTAAAAATAATACAATATTATAATTATTACAATAATTGAGATAAAGATTAATTTGAGAGATCCAACCCTCTCTACTAAAACTGATTTTTGACCACTTAGGTCAATGAAATTCATCTCTTGTTAGCCACAACATGTGAACATACAATCACATTGTTGGCTAAGTCTGGATGCTCCTGCATCATGTAGAAAGAACAATATCATCATCATCAATGCAACATAACATAAAGGAATAATAGAAGAAAAGCATTCACACATAGAGACACCAATATTGGTCGGAGACTAGGGCAAAACCCACTATGGGGAAAACCCTTGCAAATTCTTCTTCTTAAATTGTCATCAAATAGTTCATCAAAAGAGAGTACAATGAACCATATCTTCATCTATGCAACTAACCAGTAAAACAACTACAACATCAATGAAATGAACCCAACAATGTATATGCTCAAAACTTTGATTCTGAACACTGTAATGAATTGTCATTGTTAGCAATCAACTGTCAAACCCTACGATCATTGAGCGAAATCTTCAGAAGGCTGAGATTTCATCTTTAAGTTCCCAGTCGCATGGAGGAGGTGACATGTGAGTGGCTATAGATGTCCCATTCGCTCCCTTAAGCCTGTCATGCGAGTGACTGGGGTCAAATATCCACTACGAAAACCATAAACTCCCACTCGCATGGATGGAGAGTTGTCCATGCGACTAGAAGGCTCCAGTCGCACAAATGATCTTATGTGCGTGCGACTACAGTAAAATCCTTCATCTTTTGTGTCTGTGACTGGGCCCAAAACCTTAAATCAGAGATGCAAGCCTCGAAACCTGCAATTTCACCTTAGAGTGAACCTGATCCTTCACGGATGAGCCTCATACCTGTTCGAGCCAAAAACTAAGATAGAAGAGTGTCTCATCATTGTGTCCAAATGAGGTAGAAGGTACTTGTATTTATAGCCTTTCAAGGCGATCCACTTTGCTTTAGGGACGACTTTACCAAATGTGTACATATGGGATTTTCTTCATAAGTACACTTTCCATTATCTAATTTGAGTGATCTTTAGGTCAATTTTAGTCCTCTCGAAAAGAGGAATTCAATGCAATCATTATCTCTATCGGGTTAGATATCCAAAGTGGAAGTTGACCGCAGTTGCGTATTTTTAACACTATCTAAACTTTAACAGGGGGAGAGTGGCATGCAATTTGTAATATATGCATGTTGAACAACTGCCACCTTGCTACTTCACTCTAAGTGATCTTGTGAGCTAATTAGATATGATGACAAACAATACTTCACCCACCCCCCACCCCGACTATTTGAACTTTGAAGGAGGGGGGTCTATAGTCGGTGACTTAACTTATACAATATTTAACATTCAATTTTTCCATCTATTGCTCATCATTCATCATCCAATTTGCCTAACACTATGGAGCCCTGCAAAACCACTCCCTGACATGAATCTCAAGGCTCTACCTCTTCACTTGCCAGGTCATTTCCACCTCCTCTACCATGTCAACACTCTACCACATGTCATGCCATGTCACTGTCATGTGTCACATGGAAAAGGGTCACTTGGCCACGCAAAAAGTCTCAATATGCTTACCATGTGTCCTCACCTTAGAGTGCCACATCAAACCCTGATCCATGTCATGTTCAATGTTTGTTTCTATGTCATGTTGGCCAGTTGCTCATCGATTACTACTCGAATCTTCATGTGAAAATCAATAGACGTAGTGGTCCAATAAGAACTTGGGTACTTACTTCAATCACCCTATGACCAAGGGTCATGACCATGAGCCTTGTTGACCACCATTCGTTGCCCAAATCTTTGTGTGAGTGGGTACTTTGAGTCGGGCAATCCAATATGCACTCGGGCTCTTGCCACTAACTCCTTGGCAACCAGGCATTGTGACCAATGTCTTGTTGGGTCACTGCTTGTTGACTATCGGTGAGTTCCTCCTAAACTTCTACCTTCTCATGCTTGTTAATTGTAAACAATCTAATGAGGTGGGTCCCCCACAAAACCATGAACCTTTGGAACCTTTTCTGAGCTTCAAAACTTTATTGCTCCTCTTCCCTTAGGAGTTAGACTAAGTTCCATATACCATTAGAAAGGTATTCAATAAGACTATACAACCAAATACTTTCCATGTTCATTTGATCAAGATAGTTGAAGGGAAGATGTCTACAATGCTCAACAAACTCTTATACAACAAGTTGTTACATTAATGACATCAAAGACTTTGCAACACATTCAACAATATACCACGACGTTGGGATTTGATATCATTGACACTACGATTTACATCTATGATAACATAATCACAACAGAGTCTAGTATGGGGGATATGTTGTAGTGTCCATAAATGAGTGCATACCTACCAAAAGAAAAGTAATTTTGTTTTTATTAATAAAATTACGAACAATATTTTAAATAAAAGAAAATCATAATATACATATCACATTAAAATATATAACATATAAATAGTAAATATAAATTAAGATCCATTTTATTATATAAATTAAAATAATGATTTTGTAATCATTTTTAAATTTCTTTTTTATTTTTTTTAACAAAAATGATTAGTAATAGAGAAAATATGTGCCCGGTAAAAGAAAAATACATGAGGGATACATCATAATTCTCAATTGAACATTATACTAGGCTGAAGAGACCAATTACCCAGACTCACAAACTCTTGAAGTATAAATAAGGCTAACTTAGGACATAGTACATTGATACAATATATATAAAAAAGAGATTATACATCTTTCACAAACATACATGGACATAACCAACACAATAAAATCCGAAGAACTATACGATTGTACAGAATAATAAAAGCTTCCAACAAACTGGACACATAGTCATTCACTGACAGGAGCAACCATGTTCAAGTCAAAATCCCGAGCCTCCTTTTTATCCTCGTGCATGTTTGGGGCTACTGCATTGTTTCTGTTTAGCTGCAGATCAACGATACCCCTGAGGGCATCAATTTCATCCACCATGCATGAAAGTTGAGATTGGAGAGCCAAGAATTTATCAGTAAACTCAATTTGAGTGTGAGACATATGACAAAATTTGACTTGCAAGTCATAGATGGCTTTGTGGAGAGAATCGTGAGTTTCCAAGCAATGCTAGCAAGGGTTGTCTCTAGAGTCCAAATAAGAATAAAAAGGCATGATGCTAGGAACTAGAGAAAGGGTTGTCTCTAGAGTCCAAATAAGAATAAAAAGACATGATGCTAGGAACTAGAGAAAGCCTTGAGTCCGAGGCAGAGAGGAGAAACCTCAAGCTACCTTCACGAGGTGAACCGAACGTGAAGGAAATGTCCATAATTTTCAATTGACCCCAGTTCCAAACCCAATAAATCAAGAAATTTGATAAGTCCTTCAAAAAAAAATTTGTCTTAGGAAAAACCCAAAATAATTTGTCTTAGGAAAAACCCAAAATTCCTGGTAGAACCTTCCAAATAGAGAATTTCATAGATACAAATATAGAAATCCGTTTTATCTTCATTAACTGTAAGGTCTACATGCACATGACTCAAGCCTCTCAGAGTTTTGGAAATTTTATGTTCTCCAACAAGCTCATAATGCCAACTGACCCATAAACTGGCATACTCTTTATAAACTTAAAAAATTGTAACCATATTTAAATATAATTAATAAATACATAAAAACTTAATATTTACAATAAACTTGCAATATAACAAGATTTTTAACCATGGATATTTACCCCACTTTACTATGGGTATTATTAACTTGTAAATAGGTTTTATTACAATACCATGGGCCAATACCATTGCTTATCAATATCACATGCCCAAAAACTATAACTCATTTCACAATCAAAATATTTTATAGATATTTTATTTAATTTATTTTTATAGCTTTTTTTAATTTAATCTAAAGCAAAAAAAAATTATAATTACTTTTAAGATATATCGAAACCCTCTATCCTCACTACTATTAAAAATATTCCATGACTATTCTTTAGAAATTAAATTAGTTTTAATAAAATTAAAATGACAATACTTTTATATATAAAGATTTGAAATATATATAATATAAACAATATTATTAAGAATTAACATAGGTCCAAGAGATTATGGTCATGAAAGTTTTTGAGCGGAGATGGAGTGTGAGCGTTGAACTAGGGTTTGGTCTTTGCACAGAGTGTTGGATGGTGTCGCCTCATGTCGAGTTATCAATACAGCTAGAGTTGGCAAGTTATGGCACACGAATCCTCAAACTCAAATCACTACTTCTCTCCCTTCGTATTTATAGACCGCAACACCTTCCAACCACCTCTTTGCCTATTGTGGTTTTTTTTTGTCTCTATGCAAGTTTTCTTTGGCACAAACAGGGGAGATCCATGCAATAATTTTGGATCCATTTTTTTATGGAAAATTTTATGGGCGAATGTTCGCCCCTAGGCGAAATTAAGGGGTTTTAGATTTTTAGTGGGTGAATATTTTATATCATAGTACATTTTTACAAATCGCCTCAAATAGCCCACCTTATTTTAAGAGAGAGGGTAAAAAAGATAAATTTAGCCCTTGAAATTAGAAGTTACAATCTTCTGTTCGCCATAATTTTTCAGGAATAGGGTTTATTTAAGTGAATCCTATGAGCGAAATACCATATTTATAAAATAGGTATGGTAAATTAATAAAAATATAAATAAATGAGAAGTATGGTAAATAAATAAAACATTTTTTATATTTACTCCATAAGTCACCTTATATACATGCAAGGGTGTAAACAAATAAAAATATAAATAAAGTGGAGGTATGATAAATTAATAAAACTATAACTAAACGAGAGGTATGGTAAACAAATAAAACATTTTTTTATATTTACTCCATAAGTCACCTTATATTTAAGAACACTCAAAAAATGCATTATATTTAGTTGAAACCTATGGGAAAAATACTATGGGCTAGATCATTATTACTACCATGCAAAAAAAACATTATTAACCCTAATATTAATATTAATAAAAATAAAAATGGCACATGGTATTGACCCATGGTATTCACGCCGAATGTAGCCTATTTAAATGGGGGATTTAAACCAGCATAGATCATCTTTACTTTGGATCTACTAAGCCCCGAGAGGGATCAAATATCGTGATATGCAAACTAGCATAGAGTAAAAAATATTTGATCTCTCTCGGAGCTTGGTGGATCAAGAGTAAAAATGGATGTTGTAATTTAATGTATGTTAAATATTTTAACTTGGTTAAAATAAAAAATAAAATAAAAATCAATTAT
>APFE031477268.1:73958-108349 GCA_000404065.3 Pinus taeda
TGGTTTTTATGATAATGAAGATATTAAATAGACTTAGCAAATTATATTGTAAAAACATCTTAAGGTGAATGGTTAAAGTTACATTTAGTCACTTCACAAAATTTAGTAAAAAAATACCAATATCTCCATTAATATTGGTTTTTAACTTTTTCTGATTTAACAAAAAAAAATTCAAAACAATAAAACTTTATCACTCTTTCCGCATCACCCTCGCAGAAGATTTCTCACCATTTTTCAAACATTCTCAATATGATATCTTCATGAAAACGTTTAGGTACTGATGTTGGATTAGTTGTTTGAAAAATAAGCTGGTTTGTACAACCTTTCATCTTCTGTGCTATTCTTAGTTTGTCCTAATGATCTGTAGGGGTTGGAGCCACTGCACCATAATTTCCTAAAAGGTGGAGATTGTTCACCAAAAAGGAAATTAATCTACATGCTACAACGTTGTTAAAAAATGCGAGACCTATGAGGGTAGTGAATTATGTTAATAAGCAATTTAGATTGGGAGAGACGTAACTAAATTTTATTATTAAAAAAGTTTAAGATGACGCAGATTTTCTATTACGAAGGCTCTGCGCGCAGCCCGTCCTAGGGTTCCTCGCGCCCCTCCTTCCCCCAGGCTGTGGCGCCCCTGCGCACAGCCTCCTGGCCCCCTCGCCCCGGTCAGCTCCCTGATCCAATCCAGGGCTTCTGCGTCCTTTGGCTGGTGCGCCCCTGCGCACAGCCCCGCCCCTCCTTAGCTGCCAGATGGAGGTCCCTGATAGCTCCGGCCCCTCTGAAGATCCTCCTCCCGAAGTTTCTGCCTTCAGGAAATTGATTCAGACTGGATCAACCCGGGCTCCCTCTGCGACTCAGCAAAAATTCATAAAAAGACTGGACAAGATCCCCTCTGTTGCCCTGCCAGAGGAAGATATCTGCAAAGCTGCCCTGAACTTGGCAGAAAAAGGCCTCATTGGCCAGTTTACTGGCCTATGGCCGTCTCCCAAATCAGTTGAAGAATGGACCCAAAGAAACTGGCAACCTCTAATCAAAAATGGCGTAAAGAGTTACTTTGTGGGAAAAGGGTTCTTCGTCTTCGTCTTCGAGAGCTCGGAGGACAGAAGCCTAATCTTCAGAAACGGCCCCTATTTCATGGGGCCGCAGGGACTGTACTTAAATCAATGGAACCCCGATTTCGATCCCTCTCAAGACGTCCCCTCAGCGGTGCCGGTGTGGGTCAGACTCCCCCACCTGCCTCTCCATTGCTGGAACCAAAAATCATTCCAGACCATAGGCAACGCTTTAGGCAAATACATAGACCAGGCTGCAAGAAGAGATCAATATTCCTGCGCCCGTATTTGCGTCGAAGTGGATCTGGAAGAGGGATTGCCAGAAGCGATAAAACTCACGGTTGCAGGTTGGACGCACATCCAGGAGCTCGACTACGAACAGCTCCCTTTTAAATGCATGCATTGTCATGGCTACGGCCACTTCGCCAAAAACTGCAAAAAGAAAGCTGAGGAGCAGGCTACCAAACAAAACGAAGACCAATGGACCCTCGTCCAGAGAACAGCGCAAGCAAAGAAAGACTCAGGGAAAAGCACAAACACAGCTGCCAGGAACACCGGCAACTCGTCTCAGGAAGAAGTGGAAATCACAAAAGAAGCTGAGGAGATGCAACAAGACCCTCCAATCATAGAACAGGCAAGAGAGAATCGGGAAGAAACCCCTTTGCAAAACAATGAGGGCAAGGGAATCATTCACATTGAAGTCTCTCAAGGCAGCCCCAAAAGCCCGACTTATGCTGACGTCACGAAGAAAAAGATAGTTGAAAGCTCCGAGTCCTCAGAGGAAGAACTCTTTGAGAGATCATCAAAAAGACCCGGAAGAAAATCCCGCAAGGAAAAAAGAGAAGAAGAGGCAGAAAGGCTCAAAACTCAAGGGAGCCAATCCACGATAGAAATGACAATCGGGAGAAGTAGCAGGCCCAGGACTTCTAAGGGCGGCCCCATCCCAAGCACAGGTAAATAATGAAGCTAGTCTCTTGGAATTGCAGAGGACTGGGCAACTCCGCCAAAATAGAAGCCGTCAAAGATCTTTTACAATCGGATCCCTCTGATATCCTCATGCTCCAAGAGACGAAGATAGCAGGTCAAGCCCTGCTGGAGATTAGTAAAACAAAATGGAAAAAAAACACAGGCATAGCTGTCAATGCTCGCGGATCCTCGGGAGGCCTGGCAACGCTATGGAGAGAGGAACAATATCAGCTGATCAGCACTCATCAGACCTTGCACTGGATTCACACTGAACTCATCCATATACCAAGTAAGTTACCTATTTCTCTCATTAATCTTTACGTTCCTGTAAACTACTCAGAAAAGAGAGACTGCTGGAAAACTTTGGCAGAATTTTTGGAACAGGAAACTCCCTCCAACATCATTCTTGCTGGCGATCTTAATATTGTTTTGAATGCAAAAGAAAAAAGAGGAGGCACTGTTTCTAGAGATCCAATGGTTGGCGTTGTGGAAGAGCTCGCCCAGCTTTGGGATCTCCAAGACTTCATCCCCATCCATGGACAATTTACCTGGTCGAACAACAGAACTGGTAAAGAGCATATCTCAGCCAGATTAGATCGTTTTTTAGTGCAATCTTCGCTTATGAACAAAAAAATTATCTCAACAAGAATCCTGCCCAAGTTGTCATCTGATCATAAGCCGATCCAACTCTGCCTAGAAGACGAAGAGGAATCTGGTCCCATCCCTTTCCGGTTTTCTCCTCAATGGATCGAAAGAGATGGTTTCTGGAACACGGTGAAAGACACCTGGAATACCCCAATATCTGGCTCCGCCAGCTTCGTCTGGGAGCAAAAACTGAAGCTCACCAAAATCGCTCTGAAAAAATGGATAAAGAAACCAGTGATCAATCCCTCCTCTCTCAGAGCCGAAGCAGTTCAGGTCTTGCACTCCTTTCAAATTGATATGGAGAGCGAAAATATTAATGCATATCTCCTGGACAAAGAAATCAAAGCGCAGAGGGTAGCTCACCAATCATTCCGAAATGAGGAAGAATATTGGAGAATGAAGTCGAGGAGTCTGTGGCTAAAAGGAGGTGACCGCAACACATCCTTTTTTCACCGACAGTTTAGGGCGAGACTCTCAAGGAATCATATATCAGAAGTAAAGACCTCGACGGGCCAAGTCTACAAGGGCAGTCAGCAAGTTAAAGAAGCCGCAGCCCAGCACTTTCAGAACCTCTACACCCCGGAGGATCAAGGAGATGAAATGGAGGAAGCTGAATTTCTCAATCACATTCCCTCTCTAGTCACTGATGAAGAAAACACAGAATTAAGCAAACCTGTCACCGAGGAAGAAATAATTAAGACTATCTGGTCCATGGAATCTGATAAGGCCCCTGGCCCCGACGGATTTTCCATCCATTTTTATAAAGTCTGCTGGGATATTATAAAAAAGGATCTGCAAAAGATGATAAGGGATTTCATGTCTAAAGCAAAGGTCGGTGGCAGCACGAATTCAACCTACCTAGCCCTGATCCCCAAAGACTCTAATCCGGATACATTTGCCAGATTCAGGCCAATTTCACTTTGTAACGCCTCCTACAAGATCTTGGCAAAGCTGCTAGCCAACAGAATGAAACCCCTCCTTCCTAGAATCATCTCCACTGCTCAAGGAGGCTTTGTAAAAGGTAGACATATACTGGACAACGTCATACAAGTCCAGGAGACCACTCACTCCAGTAAGCAGAGGAAAGAGAAAGGCATGATAATAAAGCTTGATATGGCGAACGCATTCGACAGAGTAAATAGAGCCTTCCTCAGTAGAGTACTGCTCTCATTCGGTTTCTCCATACAGTTCGTCAATCTGCTCAAAGCATGTATGAACAACCCCTGGATCGCTCCTCTCATAAACGGCAGGCCGACTACCTTCTTCAAAGCTAAGAGGGGCATCAGGCAGGGATGCCCTCTATCCCCCTACCTCTACATCATCTTGGCCGAGACCTTAAGTAGAAAACTTGAAGCTGAAAGGCTGTCAGGCGCCATTCCAGGCCTTAAATCCTCCAATAGAACAAGTTCCATCAATCATGCTTTGTTTGCAGATGATTCGATCCTTCTGGGGGGCGCCTCAATCATAATCGCAAAAGCCTTCGACAAAGTCATAAAGAATTACTGTAAAGTCTCTAGGGCTCTGGTAAATGATAGCAAAAGTGAAGTTTACAGCTGGAATATAGACCAGCAGGCCCTTTCCGCCATAGCCAACACCCTTGGTTTCAAAGGGCACTCTCATTGGGAGAAAATCAAATATCTCGGTCTCCCTATAATCTCAGGAATTAATAAAAGATCACTCTGGACAGACATCATCAGCAAACTTAAGTCCAAGATCTCGAAACTGGGAGGCCACTGGTTGACTAAAGGAGGTAAGGTTATTTTACTCAAATCGCAGCTCTCTTCTTTATTAATCTATCAAGCTGCATTCTTACTTGCCCCCAAAAACATCATGGAGCAAATCTCCACGCTGCTCCGAAACTTCCTCTGGCAAGGCGGCAGGGGCAATGAAAGGAAGCTCCATCTAGTCAACTGGGAAACAGTCAAGAAACCCATCGACGATGGAGGTCTGAATATTCGAGATCCTTCCTTGCTCAATCTCGCATTAGGAAGCAAGATTCTGTGGAAAATTTTCAAAGAGCCTTCTCACCCTGTAAGTCTCATCCTGCGAGCAAAATATACAAACATCATAGACTTAAGAAACCTCCACCTGGAAGACACTGCCAACTACACGCTGCTTTGGAAACTTTGCCTGAGAAGCAACAAAAAATTCAAGAGTCACATCTATCGAATCCCAGGTAATGGCAAAGGAACCAGGCTCTGGCTGGATAGAATAATGGGGAGTAACGCTCTCATATACAATGAAGAAATCGTAGGCTTAAGGGAATGGCTAACAGCAGCAGGGAAAACAAGGCTGAGCGATATTTCAGAGTGGGATCCGAATGGCGACTGGGTTGACTGGGCAATCCCTGCTCTTCCAGAACATCTCCAACAGCAAACAATAATCCTCAGGAACCTTCTCATTGATGCCGCCCCGATACACAGCTCGATGCCAGATCGCTGGGGATGGGGACGCACTGGAGAATACTCAGCTTTGGAGGGATACAGAGCGTACCAGGCAACGGGAAATAGCATCCATAGTCCGTCTCTGTGGAAGAGTATTTGGGACTCTGCAGGCCTTCCGAAAATAAATTTCTTTACCTGGACCTTGATTCATAACAAGATTCTTACAGGCGACAACTTAACCAAGAGAAATTTTGCTGGCCCCCACTGGTGCGCCCTTTGCAGATGTAACGCTGAAACAACTCATCATCTCTTCATAGAATGTCAGTTTGCAAAAGAAGTCTGGGGTTTCTCGCTCCAAGACTTTCACTTAACCTCCCCTGAATCGAATTCAATTCCAGCTCTCTTCGCGGACTGGATCCACAGGTATCCTAGGCGCATCCCTCAGAAATCGATTTGGCACAAAATCTGGAATGCGTTGCCCAAATATGTTTGTTGGAAGATCTGGTTGGCCCGCAACCAGAAGGTTTTCTCGGACCTCCGCCTATCGCCCCTGCAAGTAGCAGCCAATGCCAAAGCTTTGTTGATTGAATCAGTGCAGCACCAATATGTCAAAGAGGACCCTTTCCTTCAGCAGGTTGAAAAACGATGGCTTGGCAAATTTGAACCGCAGCCCAGGAAGATTCTCCCCTCCCCCATGCTGGAGATCCCTGACTGGAAGTTGAGAGAAGCAGACGGCCCCTTTCAGGCTTGGTGGCGAGCACAAAATCGAAGCACAATCTTCTTCGATGGGGCTTCAAAAGGAAACCCCGGTCCCTCAGGCGCTGGCGGCATCATCTTCTCGCCAGAAGGGCGATCCAAAGTCTCCTTTTGCTGGGGCCTCGGAGTGAAGACCAACAACCAAGCAGAGCTGCTCAGTCTACTCAAAGCCTGCCAAATCGCCAGAGAAAAAGGAGTCAAGGACATCCAGATATTTGGAGACTCGGAGATCCTCGTCAAAAAGCTGAACTACGGAGAACTCTTCAGAAACGCCGACCTCAATAGAACCCTGGAAAGATTGAAAAGAGTCCTCACTTTCTTCACAACATACAAAATTTATCATATCCTCAGAACTTCAAATAGCGAAGCAGACTTGATGGCAAATAGAGGGAGCGCCCTGGACAGAGGTTGGTTACACATTAACGAGGTCAAATCCATAGAATCGCCTCCATAAGTATAGAATCAGCCGCTGCTCGAAATGAGTAAGCAGAATGTAAGCTGGGCTGCCACGGAAAAGCCCCACTCTTATTTCTTTCAGCTCTATTAATATATCATAACCGTTTTCGTTAAAAAAAAAAAAAAAAAATTATTATTTATTGAAAGATTTCCAATTAAATAATAATAAATATACATTTATATATTCATATATTGATTGGAAGGATTCTCACAATGGTCACTTCTTTCAATTAGATCCCCTGTATATAATATAGTTGGGGCTTGCTACTTGTTGGCGTGTTGGAATAAACAAACTTGATGTGTTTTTTTTAATCTCGCAATTGGAGTTTATGGAATAAGAAAGAAATTTGATAACATGAAAAAAGTGGTAGCTTGACAAAAGTTGTAGAGAAAAGATTAATCTCTCCTACCTTGACATAACTCGCTATCAATATCAACGCCTACAAGAACTTTGTTGTGGAATATTATCAAAACTAATAGAAGGATATGAAAGAGTGTATTGTAAGAACCTTGACAAACACGGCCACTAAAACTTGGAACATTGTTTGTAGGAAGAGAAAATTATGTTTCTTTTTTCCAAACATGTATGTTAGTATATTACAATTTAATGAATATGTTTTCTTATTATCATATATGGTTTCACACTTTAACAAAACATTCACCAAGACTTCACAATGTTTTATTATTCGGTAAAATATTTGCCAATATCTTACAAGATTTTATAATTCAGTGAAAGATTCTCCATCACTGTACAAGATAATATAATCTGGTGAGAGATTTTCCAAAGAAATTATATATACATATTATATTATTGATAAAATCGCCTCCCATTTTTCCTATGTATCATGGGGATTAGCCCATTTATTATACATATAAATTTAGGGTGGTTCTTAAAATTTTCCATGTGCATTAATCTATGTTATGATTTACATATGAAATCTTATGTTAATGCTCATTTTCTCACTTGCTTATATGATTTAACACCTATATCATGAACATGCTTTCTATTACTTTTGTTGTATATGCTTTGCTTAGATAAGTTGCAGGTTCTAAAGGCCTTGGAAGGAGCAGATGGTTTGGACCTTGCGGGATTGACCTCGAACATAGGACCTCCAGGTAATACCTCTTCTTCCTACTTTAGTAGTTTAAGCATTTAGGTTGCTTTTCTGTGTGTTTCTTTATGTTGTATTCCCTTCGCTCTGTTGGGGTTTTCAACCCAAGACCCTAGGGTGTTTCCACCCGCAACACTTACACCTACATTGGATGCGTAAGTTCTTATAATTCCTGTAAAACCATCCCATGGATTAGGATTCAAGGTAAACAATTGTGGATAATTTATGCTTCTTCACTACCACTCACATATTGTTGGCCATAAGTATAAAACATTCCATTCAAAAATTCATTGTTAATATAGTTCTTACTAGAGAATAGTTTCTCACACTCAATGTCTCAGACCTACAGCCTTATCCAGAGCTTTTTCACTTTTGACCATTATGTCATGATGCACTGCACTTCCTTGGTAGCAGGGGCTTAACAAAGCTACAACCACACTATGTTTATTCACTTAAGGTATTTCCCATAACTACATCTTAAGCTATAACTTGTTATATCTGCAACTAATTTCACAACCAAGTTCTCTAACAACAAACGCACATCCAACCATGGCCTTAAAATATCCTACCAATACTTTACTTAGCCAATATTCAACAATACTTAACCATCCAAAATAATGCAAGGTATAATAGCATTCAACAAGCATAAAGAGACCACAACACAAATGTATGGGAGGCATCCAAGGTGGATTCCTTAAACTTGTTAACATGAATAATGTTAATACGATACAACAAGGGATTCCAACCAACTACCCACAACTCTATTACAAATGTCAAAATAGCTAAATATGCAACTTCTTACTACCCAAAAACCTTGCACATCCCAACTTCAAAAGCATCCATAGATCCACCTCCAATAGCTCCCTTTCCTCACTTATTACATTGTTAATGTAGCTCTACCAAGCCTTAGAAACTTGTAAAGTTTTCTAAGTACTATATGAAAATTTTCTCATATTTAGTTGGCATGAAAATTGTTCATAATGCGAAAACCTATACTTAACTTAAAACCCATAGTCCACATGATGAATGAATGATTGATAATGATTGAGTTTGTAAAATGGAGTCATCCCCTTTTTATAATGGAAGGTACCTTTTTATTTTTTTCTTATAAGATTCCTTGCACCATGCTTCACATCCAAGAGGACCTAACGTGTAATACACTATATCTACCAACAAAGTATTTGAATGTTAAACCCCTTAGCTCCATGTGTCCAATAGATCATGTGTTAGGTCCCTATAATACTAGTGATCCCCTTTATTGTTATTGTTAGTGTATCCCCTATTGTTATTATTGTGTCCATGTAGCCCCCATATTGTTATTGTTGTTCCCCATAGAAGCCCACTATTGTTATTGTTGTGTCCTTACATTATTATTTTTATGTAGGATATAATTATATTGTGACCCCTTAGATTCATATATATACCAAGGAGGTCTTGACATTTGTATCATCCAAGAATTATTCATTTATGTGATGTAAAGGGAGGTTCCCCCTCGAAAAGTCTTATCTTGAAGTCGTTGATCTATTTCTTCTTCTATTTTTTTATCAGGTTACATAACATTTGGTATGAGAGCTTTGGATTCTAGGGTTTCGCTACTTCAAACAGGTTATCTTGTCATTTTCTCTATAACTTTTTACTACGAAGCTTAAGAAGCTAAAATTTCAACCACGTGGAGATGAAATCTTGGTGAACGTTGTTTAGAAATTTTTGAACTTGGTTCACTATATTTTCTGAGGTATGGTCTACAGAAGTTAGGCTTTCTACATGCTCTAGAATTTCATCTCAAACAAGTGACCTAGGGAAAATAATCATAACCTTTTCTTCGAGCATCAGATTTCAATTTCGTAAAAAGTGACAAAAAATTTGCGGAATCTAGTTTCTCGTATATCAATTTTAGTGCTAAAGGATGAAACAATGACACGTGTCATTCCGTACAATTTCATTCTACTAAGTTAGTCAATAATTAGGTCATCGTGGGAGATTTGACATAACTTTACCTTGAAGAATCCAAAATTGGTCTGACTTCTGGGATTAGAAAGAAGACTTAGAGGGATACCACAAGACGCAATTTCATACATTGGGAGGTTGAAATTGCATAGATAAAATAGTTTTAATATCAAGATCCTAAAAGTAAAATAAAGGTGTATAATTTTTTAAAATTTTGCATATTTTTTGTTTCAAAAATCAATTTGAAGTGATTCAAAGGGCATAGTGAAGCATAGATATCATTGTTTGATTCTGAAATTCCTTGAAACAAAAAATGGATACACCTAGTAAGCAACCAGAAATCTCTACTAGGACGCATGAGGAAGATGAAGAAATTCAACATGATATATCAAAATTACAAGACCAAGTGCAACAAATTACTCTCTCGCTAAGAGTAACCAAAAATGAATTAGAATCTAAGATGGATGGTTTAGGACCAAAAATAAAAGGAAAAATGGAGGTTTTTAAAGTAAACATGGGCACGATGAATGTCAAGTTGGAAGGTTGACAAAGTTGTTGCAAGAAAGGCTTCTCAATGGTGACAAGGTAATCCATGAAAATCATGATGAGGACAAAAAGAATATGAATTATGATTGTAAAGACTCTAATGTGGGGTTTAAGAACCACCACATTCCAAATATAGATATGAGTAATTTTGAATGCAAGGATCCGGTAACATGGATACTACAGATGGAGCAATATTTTGATCTACATGATGCGCAACACATATAAAAGGTATGTATTTCATCTTTATATTTAGAACCCAAACAATTTATATGGTATTTATGGCTTTGTTCTCATAAAACACTTGTCACTTGGTCAATTTTATAGAGGAAACGATAGCACATTATGAGGATACAAATAGCAATACCTTCTTTAGCCAATTGATAAGTCTCAAATAAAAGGGTTCAATGGTAAAGCACATTGATGACTTCCAAAAATTGAATATCAGAGTAATTGATATTCCAGAGGAGCATATGATTGATGTCTTCATAGGGAATTTAAAGGATAACATCCAACATGAGGTTTGGCTTTAGGAACCTGATTCATTGGAGAAGGCATTTAGGGTGGCAAGAAGGGTTGAAATAAAAATTATGGCAACAAGGAAGTCTACCACTCACAACTATAAAGATAGAATTTTTGTTTCTCCTAGTCTTCCACAACCTACAAGGCTAACACCACAACAATTGTAGGAAAAAATAGAAAGAAGGGCTTTGTTATAGTTGTGATAGCAAACACACTAAAGGTCATAAGTGTGTTGAGAAGGAATTATTTTACATAGATTATAAAGAGGATGAAGAAGAGGAACAAGAGACATCAAAAGAAGAGGATATACACTAGGAACCAACCCAAGAGGAAGAAGAAATTAATTTGACCATATCTTGTAATGCATTGGTGGGAATTACCACTCCTTAAACTCTCAAGATAGAAGGATATATCAAGAAGAAAAAGGTAATAGTGTTGATTGATTCGGGTACTGCCCATAATTTTATCCATTGTACGATAGACAAAAAATTAAATTTCTTTCTATATCCAACTCCAAAGTGTCAAGTGATGGTTGTAAATGGAGGAACTATAAATTTCTCTAGAAAGTGCCATAATATCAAGCTAACACTGGGGGAATATGTATTGAATAGTCCAATGTTTTCCATTCCAATGGGTGGTGCTGATTTTGTACTAGGCGTCCAATGGTTACAATCTTTGGGGATAATAGCTTTTAATTTTCAAGAACTTTCCTTGAAAAAAATTGGGAAGGAAAGGAAATTGAATTAAGGGGCATCGCAGGGAAACCAAGGAAGATAATCAAATCTAATGGCATGAAAAATCTTTTGAATAAAGAACAATGGGGCGTAATTGCAAACTTATGCTCACTAGAGGTTCAAACAATGAAATCATTTATTGCTCCATATCTCCAAAAAGTCTTGGACAATCATTCCAAGGTATTTGAGACTCCCAAAGGCATCCCACCTATTCATGATTATGATCATGCTAATCACTAGATTCCAGGAAGTGTTCCTCCAAACATCAAGCCTTACAGATATCCTTCTTCCCAAAAGAGTGAAATTGAGAGTATGATTGCAAAAATAAAGAGGTCGGTATAATTCAACCCAGTCAAAGTTATTTCTTTGCTCTAGTAGTATTGGTGCACAAGACGGATGGATCATGGCATATGTGTCTAGATTATAGGGAGATCAACAAGCTCACCATTAAATCTAAATTTCCCATTCCTATCATTGACAAACTTTTGGATGAATTACATGGAGCAATTTACTTCACCAATTTGGATCTTCATTCAGGATATCATCAAATTAGAATGACGACTAAAGGCATTTCAAAAACAACATTCAAAATTCATGAAGGTCATTATGAATTTTCAGTCATGCTCTTTGGCCTTACTAATGCACCTTCCACATTTCAAAGTTTGATGTTTTCCATTTTCAAACCCTTCCTTAGAAATTATGTGTTAGTATTTTTTGATGATATACTAATCTACAACAACTCTTTGAAGGATCATATTCAACATGTTGACAGGGTGCTCAAACTATTAGAGGATAAACAATTATATGAAAAAACCTCCAAATGTTTCTTTGGAGTATAGGGGGTGGAATATTTGGGTGATATTGTATCTTATGAGGGTGTTAAGGTAGACCCTACAAAAATTAAAGCCATTAAGGAATGGAAAATTCCCACAACCTTAAAGCATCCTCAAGGATTTCTTGGGTTGACAGAGTATTATCATAAGTTCGTTAAGAATTATGGGAGAATAGTAGTGCCTTTAACAACATTATTGAAAAAATATGCATTTTTTGGGACTTCATAAGCAACAAAGGCCTTTAAGCATCTGTTTTAGCGGCTACAACCACCCTCCAAAATTTTTCCTTCACTTCATTTTGCAGCCTCCCTCCTCCAAATCTTAGCAGCCATCTTGTACTACTAAGGTACTTATGTTTCATTTGATTTGATCTTTCGCTTAACAACTTGTGTTCACTTACTTGTTTTGTCAACTAACCACAAATTGACCCAACAACTTGGTTCACATCTGGTCTTTGTGTTATCTAGGAAACTTATTAATGCTAGAGGGCATTCTGTCTTGCCCTCAAGAATTGTGCAGAACAACCCACCATCTTCCTTGCACTCAGAAATTGCACAGAGCAGGCAACCAACCTTGCTCTGGAAAACTGTGCAGAGCAGGCCAGCATCCTTGCACCCAAAAATTGCGTAGAGCAGACAACCCAAGCTTGCTCTGGAAAACTGCGCAGACCTTGCCAGCAGTAAACTGAGGCTCAAATCTATAATAACCTAGCAAGAAACCAACCTTGCTCTAGGAAATTGTGTAGAAATCATGAGATAGCCTAATCCACTCAACCCAAAAACAACGCAGAACCTTCCCTTCAATGGTTGTTTGTTGCATGTGCTGGTAGGTTGCTCAATTCCCTCCAGAACATCGCAATTCTTCCTTGCATGCATGACAACTTTTTCCAAAAAAGAAAAAGGCAAAAGGCGAAAAATCATCACTAGATTTTAGGGATCTATTTTCAGCACTGGAAGTTACATGCAAAATCGATTTCAGAAACATCCCGTCAAGTGTCACTTTTTCCTAGATTTGTGCCATGCGCGTCATAAACCCTAAATCTAACAAATCTATTTAATAGACACCCTAGAGTTCCTTTTCACATTTGATCTTGGAGCTCTAGCATTCCCGAGGCATCTAGGAACCTTCGGCACAGTTGGCACAACTTTTCCGGGTAAGCTTTTCTTTTCATGTCTTTTGCTACTTTTTCTATTGCTTTTGATTTCTTGGCTTGTGTGAGTGTTTTTTTCCTTGTTTTATTGAACGACCACTGGCGTTTCAATGTATTTTAAATTGTATAAGTGTTGTTTCAAGTTTTTCATTGCATTTCCTTAGTGTCGCATGCATGACCCTATTTCTCCACTAACAGTCATCCTTGTGGCGACTCTCTTCATGAGCTTTGTTGTTTTTCCATTTGACTAATTTCAGCACTTTATTGGATTGTATGCATGTCTATTCACTCAATTCTGCAATATATTTGCACACTCATTCAATCCTTCTCATTTTCAGGTTGCCCTTGGGCAGATCTAGACTACCTTGGCCCAGATCTTGCTTCTCCTGGCATACACTGCACATTCCCGAAAGTCAAGGCTCTACCTTGCCTCCAAGAATTTCACAGAGGTTGACTGATACTGGCTCCCAGCTGTTCTTTGTGTAGTTCTGGGAGACAGTGCCCAGTCCTGCCCACTAGGACTACGCAATTCGTAGTTCCAAATAGCGACCTAGTTAGATTGAACTGTGCATTACATAGTTCTATTCCACATTCAGCCTCTCTAGAGTGCGCTCTGCATAGTCCCAGGCAGCATCAGGCCTCACTAGAAGCTGGAAATGTGAAATGCGCAGTTCCAGCTGACAATCTCCCAACTTCTCAGAGTCAATGTTGCACAATATTTCCCAGTAGTCACTCAGTTTGTTGCATGATTGATTCCTGAGTTTCTTTATTTTTTTCAGCTAACATTGGATTGTCATGAGTGTCTTCTCTATCTCCAAGTACAACAGTTGTTGAGAAGCTTCTCAGTAGTACAAGTCACATGGCCTCCAAGAGAGTTGGATCAAAGGACACAATTGAAAGAAGTACTGGAGATGTGGTTGAACATGTGTCTATGATCTTACCCATTTATGCAGACACACATCTATTCATTGAGAAATACATCAAGATCACATGGCAAGACATCAACACTGTATTCACAAGAAATTTTGAGGAGAATCTAGAGGATCGTCATGTCTATGTCAACATTCATAAGTCAGGATTATACAAGGTTTCATGTAGGTATCCCACCTTCCCGTGCATAGACATGATCCAGTGGATTGTCTCACACACTGATCCTAAGATGATGATACTGAGAAGTGTCAATGGAGTAGATCCTACTACCTTCAGGGCAAAATATTATCAGTAGATGCATCATTTGCTTCAACCAGTGAACATGATGGATGCAACGTTCTACACTCCCAACAGTAGCGCGAACATAAGAGACATATTGAAGCATTGGTTAATGGAGCCATTATAGTTCAGGAAAACACCCAACCAGATATGCAAGACAAAGACACTCGGGAAGGCTTACGAACTATTGGTCATCTTCGCATGTCTCCTATATGGCCAAGAGAGTACGGAGACCTTCCCGCAGAGTTGGGTGGTTCTATTGGATTAGTTGGCAAGTGAAGGAAAGACTTTCAATTGCTCTGACATGTTGGCTCTTTAGCTGAAAGTGCATGTATCGAATGCTCGGATTCCACCCAAGGATCAGCAAGCAAAATTCTTCATATTTTCCTACCTGCTCGATGCAATCTATGCCCGTCAATAATTTCCTGGCACAGGTTGGGCATGGACACCTTAAGAGAATGTTGTAAACATATATTGCAAGTTGCTCATAGAGTGCAGAAACCGAGGAGTCATGGCTAGAATATCTAACCACTTAATTGCCCCTTTTTACATGATGATCTTTGAACAAGATCTACCTTGCATGTCTCAGGCAACAACAAAGGCGTTGTTGAACATTGTAGATTGGTATGCCTCACCAAATGGCACCTTCATCTGGATGTACAATGTGGAGAAGGCTACACATTTATTGTCAAAGTTTGCCATGGACAAATTGGTCATGCAAGAGATTGCATACCACATCTCGACAGGGTTATCAATTAGATTGCACAAGAAGAAGAAGGCACAATGGCCTATGCTTCCTTTGCGGATTAGGTTGTACGCGATCTTGAGTTTTAAAGAAGCAGATGACAAGTTCAAGGACTTTAAGAAGTTTAAGTTCGACACTAAGAGTTTCAATCCATATGATCCACATGGCTTATGCAAGGACCACTGTACAAGAGTGTACTATACTTGGATCCATGGGGCGTGTCATTGACCAGAGGAACACCCTTGGAGATATTGTTATAACGCCTCTAGTCTCAATGAACCAGTCATCATGACAGTAGAGTGGCTAGGAGCAATTAAGGTAGTAGCACCACAGGGAGCAACAACAACAAGCAATAAACCTACGAAAGACAAAGGCAAGAGGAATATTTCCAAAAGCGCGGAGGCAGAGAAAAGCTACAAGTTTAAGGAAGATCGACTTGTTGATAAAGTAGCTTTGGACATTGAGGCAAAGAGGCAACAGTGCGAGAGGATAGGAGTGAAAAATAGGAGAGATAAGCAAAGACTAGAAGAAGAAGACAGAAAGTTGTAGTAGGCCGAGCAGAGACTCAAAGAAGGACAGGAGTTGTGCAGAAGAGAGAAGGAAGCGCAGGGGGAATAGGAGTGGGAACAAGAGGAAGCGCAAGGTACATAAATATATAAAATTGCACCAATACAGGTTGAAGACTCAGATCCACAAGTAGTAGATGATGAAAAAGGTGAGCAGCCGTAGGAATGGGAACTTGCTTAGCAGGATGAACCGGTGGATGAACAAATGGACATGGAGATGGAATAGTCGGAATAGGATCATGACACTAACCTCATGCCAAAAGAAACCGAGGTCACTCCACAAGCATCACTAGCTCTAGTAGCAGAGCAAGTCCCAAGGGAACAACAGGATACTATTCTCCTTGAGGATGATCCAGGAACAGATGTGTACAACATATCCTTTGATGAGTCATAGCACAGAGTTGTGTAGGAAAGAAAAGCGCACATCCTAGATGAGCATGGATCACCTGCGCACTTTGAAGAACGAGTGATTGTGTCAGATGTGCAAATAAATCCAACTACCTTGGCCAATGCTACAAAGGCTTATGTCGAAGCCACAAGCTCAAGTGTGAAGTTCTTGATAACAGAAAATGAGCGCATGGCTAAGGACTTCCAAGCAACCAGGCAGAGAGAGGAACAATCAATAGGATCCGCTAGAGAAGAGATGAAGAAAGTAATACTTGCTAAAGTGTCATCTCTTAAGAGAGTCATGCAAAGACTATATGATAGGTTCATCACCGTGCAAAAGGCAGTTGTCCATCTACATAGTCATCAGCAGCGTTGCATCAAGCTAGCATGCACACTCACAGACATACATGTTCTTGTTGATCATGTACAAACATGGAAAATGAGGTACAAGGGAGCCCCGCTTCACTTGCACAATATGATGAAGCTACAGGTAGATTTGGAAAAAGCACGCATCTGAAGTCTGATCCAGACTATGAGGAACTCCTGCTACTAATCACCAATTTTGAGGCTTCATATGCACAGTTTTTCAGGATTTTGGAACACTCACCAAAACCAAAGAGAAGAACCAAGTCTAGCTGGAGCTCAACATGTACTTTGATCAGTTGATGCACATGGCCACCAGTGCAGATTTGTAGATCAACACAGAGAACATGTAGAGATATGTCATTGATCCAGTCATGCTCAAGACTAAGTTTCTCATGTTACAAGAAAAGTTGGACAAAGGTTCTATATTAGTATACCTGGAAGCAATGGAGGCAATAGTTCATTTCCAGAAAGACATCATCAAACAATACGTAGAGACCATTACGCACTACCAAGCTTGGCATCAGTTCGTCACTGAAGATCACCAAGAAGATGTTGCCGAGTTGATCTTTCTAAAGTCATCTAAGTCTTAGTCTTGTCTTGTCTGGTTGACTCAAGCTTATTTTGTCCCACATGGGTATATGTGGAAAATGTACTATTTGATAAGCCTCATCATTGGGTAACTATATGGACCTTAATACACCTCCAAGCTTATTTAAATCAACTCTTCTCATAATTCCTTACATATTTTGATTATATTTTTCTTAATGAGATGAGTAAGAGTGAGATGTTATGCCTAGTGGACTAATGTGCATTGATTACAGGCTTTTGAGAAAAAAATCATGGCCATTTTGGCTAATTCAAGGCAGAAACTCAAATGAGACAAGGAGGATAGATTGTAGGAGATAGATCCTCCTCATTTACTCCTCACTCATTCGAATATTCCTCTATCAAATCACACTAGCTCAGAGCTGCAAGCAGCCGAGTCATGAAAATCAAAAGGAAGTCGAGCCATTGATAGTTAAAGAGCCAGTTCATTTTGAGTTTGGGATCCAAGCCTCCCTAGATTTAAGGAAGTTGTTGGATACTTCAGTTGTATAAACAAGGAGGCCTAGAGCCTCATTAGGATTCAAATTTTTTATGAAAACGCGCTAAGCATTTTTTCGCGTTCAAGACTTGTGGAAGACATTGTTATGTAATTTTCTGATATGATAATGAGAATGAGCATTTCCTTGATCTGGCACTGAGTTGACTCAGAGGGATAAAGCTCTTGGGTTAGGGCCCAACCGTGGCAGCAAAGGCTCCTCTTATTGTATATGTATGCTTCGTTTATTTCATAGATTAATGGTTGAATTAACATTAGCATTATCTCATTGCAAATAGTTGTGGATTAGATTAGTTTTCTTCCATTTGTGCATTACTTTAACAGTAGCTTAGGAAGATAAAGGAATATCAAAGAAGATGTTAGTAGATGGTTATGGCCTCACTCCTCCCTTTAGGGACCATGGTTTGAGGAAAGAACTCCTTCGTGGCCCCAAAAATACAGAATTTTGATTTCTCATGGAATTTAGGGTTTTATGTTACTTAGGTCACCATTTTACTAGTTTTCAAGAATATGATTTGATTGTCATTTTTTATATCTTCATCCTTGCCTTAGATCTCATAAAGGTTTCACATTATTCTGTAAGTTTTCCCATGCATGAAATAGGCACTTAGATAATGAAATTCTGTTTTTTTAGTTAATTGAAAATCTTTCTTGTATAACACGATTCATGGATACATGTCAGTGACTGATGCAGTGCAGGAGTTTCAACAGTACAGAGAGATTTCATGACCCGTAACCCCATCCTAACCTCATCCATCCATGGTTATCACTTTTGCCACTAAATCCATCACCAAATTCATTATTCCATAAGAACACTTCTCCAAGTTTGTTGAGAAAATCCAACCATCTCACAAACTCTATTTTGAGTTCTAAAGGATTCCTAGTCACTCCTCTACCTCATTTCTCCCACCATTCACCTTCCCTAAGCCCTACACCACCTTCCCTAAGCCCTGTTTTGAGGATGAATTGTGGAAAAAGCACCTAGGAAGATAGGAGAAGACCCCTACATTCCTCCCAAGTCATCTGAACATTCACCATCATCCCTAATCCACCTGCGACATCACCAAGAGAAGTTAGCATTCACATTTTCACACAAAAAAAGACAAGAAAAGGAAAAAGAGTTATTTTGATTCATTTACATGCACAACAATAGAATGTTTGGATGTTTCAAATTGCATGCCTAAGACAGTAGGATTAAACACATGTTAACTTAGCATTCTTTTGAAGCAAAACCTCTTAGTAGTTAGTTAGATGAATGGTGTGTTTAAGCATTTGATTCCAACATTTTCCTTACTACAGTAGACAAGATTTCATTTAGTGAAAATTTCCCTTATTCTCATTAGTAATCAAACTTCTTCTGAATCAATAGAAGGCTAGTTTGAGAAACCATAGTGGTCTCTTTCTAGCTTAGTAGTGGCAAAGAATGGACCCATCACATCTACTTGTGTATACAACACTGTCACCTCAAAGTTTGTACGAACCCCAGGTAGATAAAGTAAATTTGGTAGCTCCAGGAGTTTTAACATTCTTGCTGCAATACTAGTGCTCATCACTTTTTGGCATTGTTCCCAGGGAGGTGTCTGAGTAAGATGTGATTTATTCTTTCTTCCATTTATTATCTTTGACATTCTTCTATTAACTTCATTTCTCCAAAAGTAATTGTAAGTTAGTTTGCTTTTTCTTCCATTCTGCAAGTGAGATTTCCTTCAAGTAGTATTTTTCATTCAATTTGTGATTTCAATTCTACAATTAGTCTCAAAGCTTGAAAAAACACAAAACAAAACAAAAACACTTCTTTCATGCCTCATAGGAACAGGGATAACTTAGGAAAATTTCTACCAAATACTCCCACCACTTCAAACAACCAACCTTCCCTCTTCTTCGGTGGATGTGAATTGGAGGACCCCTTGGGCGAACAACTAGAGATCTTTGAAGAGCCTACAGGGGGAGAAGAAGAAGGACAACCCATTCCAACTGACCTAATGGTTGAAAATAGAAATGACAGAGGAGAGAGAGAAAGAACTGAGGGTTCCTTTCCCATCATAGAAACTAATGGGGATACCAAGATGAAAAACATAAGCCCCTCTGCTCTTCCTGATTTCCATGGCCTGAACTTAGAAGATCCAAACACTTTCTTGTTTGAGTTTGTTGTCATATGCAGAACTTATGATTACACCAATAATGAGTAGAAGTTGAAACTATTCCCATCCACTCTCAAGGATGAAACTCTACGCTAGTTCATGGATTTACCTGGGGATAGCATCACAACCTGGGCTCAGATGCAGAAGCCTTCAACAACAAGTATCGAGACTACTGTAGGTCCAAAGAAACTAAAGAATAAATTTTTAGGATGACCTTAGGGCATGATGAATCCCTAGAGGATTATGAAGAAATATTCCAGCTTAAATCCAAAACGGCCAGGTGCACACTTGATCCTGAGTCACTAAATCTAGTCCTACTCCGAGGGGTAAGGGAAGATCTTCTAGATACCCTAAATCTGCGAGTAGGGGGAGATATCTACCAGCTACCCTATGGAGATATCAAGACTATATTTAGGAATCATTCTAGGGCAGCTAGCAAAAAGGGTAGGGGTAGTCAACCAATGACCATCCCATCCTCTTCCAACACATCCACAAAAGGTGAAATTGGAAATATGCTGGAATATTTCAAGAGTGAAATGTTCCAAACCCTTACCCTACAAATGGACACTATGCACATCAAGAGAAAGAAGGAGGAAGTAGAAAGAGCATTAGTCATATTCTTCCCTAGATGTACAAGGAGGAACCCTAGTAATGAATGTCCATTAAACCTTATCAAAATCTTCTCGAGTGAAATATTCTCGAGTTGTGAAGAAAACCACTCCATAGACAAGTTCCCTTCTCTACCTGGACTAAAAGTTATGTATCAAAGAACTGAAGGGGTGACTGAACAGATCTGCTACATAAATCAAAGGAGACCTCATGGGCCTCGGCCATACCAGCAGGGCATGCAAAGTTCATCCCATGCATATTACAACCCTAACAAGAACATATCCATTCCCTCTTGGGGGGGCCCTGCTCATCCCTCTTGGTCTACACCTCCTCCTTGGTATTTTTCACCTAAGTACCATTCCCAGCCGACCAACCAGTCATTTCATCCATATACTTCGCCACAACCTTAGTGGAATGCACCACCCCAAGGGTGGAGGCCCCCATACAACAATGCTACAACTTTATTGCCTTCACCTCCTACTCAACCACAACTTTTACACCCTGCTCCACCTAAAAAACCTCAAATGCCTACCCAGCCAAATCTGAACCCGAATAACAGACAGGCATAGCAAGTGTACAGTGGAAAGACATCTTATCCTGCTTATGCTATGGAGATTCAGGAAATCAACCTAAGATTTGGGAGCGTACTCCCGGACAACCAACCTGCACCTCCACCTAGGGAGAGTGAGGAGGAAAGAGAGGAAAGCATGCCTAGAGTGAATCCACCACCCTTTCCTGAGAGATTAACTCATCCAGTACAACCTACCCTAGAAGAGAATGAACTTCTGGGTGAATTGAAAAATCTATGTGTCAAAATTCCACTTCTCCAAGCTATTAAGGATGTACCTATTTACAACAAGTTGATTAAAGAGAAGTGTTTCAAACATCTAGGGAGGCAAAAAATAAACACCCCTACCATTAATTTCATTGGACATTTGTCCGACTTAATGTTGGGGCAGGTGATTTTCCCAAAGTATTTGGACCCTGGAAGCCCTGTAGTAGATGTGCACATCAATGGCACCATTGTCCCATACAATTTGATTGATCTTGGGGCTACCATTAATGTAATGACTAAGGACACCATGCTCAATCTCAATCCCTAGGGTTCATTAAGAAAGACCACAACAGTCTTACAACTTGCAGACCGTTCCACAGTAACCACTAAGGGGATTGTTGAGGATGTGATGGTCTCCATTGACTCTTGGGAGTACTCTGTAGACTTCCTAGTTCTCCAGCCTAAGGCCAAGCTTGATGGTTATCCTCTCATACTTGGGAGGCCTTGGTTAGCCATTGTCAATGCCTACATCAGTTGCAAAGTTGGAAATATGACTATCAAAAATGGGCATCTATCCAAGCAGTTAGTCTTCTACCCTCTTGCTCAACCATCTTTAGAACATGACTTACCTTTATGGCTAGAAGAGTAGGAAAAAGATGAAGTCTACTCAGCCCAACTCTATACCTTAGAAATAGCTATGGGAAGAGGACAACCAGATGAGGATGATTTGATTGAACACATACTCCAAATTCCAACTCCTAGCACATTGTCCTTAGAGGAAGTGGTAAAGGAAACAAAGAGAAACCATCAGATTGATATATGCTTAGCTGATTCAAACCCTACCCATGTCAAAACCATAGAATTCGTCCCTGAAAGAACTTTGAAAATCAACCCCTCTCTTTCTATACACCAAGAAGAAAAATTGTGCAACATGCTAAGGGAACATTTGGATGCCTTTGCTTGGAGTTACAAGGAAATGAAAAGAGTGAACCCCTTGATGTGCACTCACCACATTTATATCAAAGAAGTTTGCAAACCAGTCCGACAACCCCAAAGGAGAATGAATCCAGCTCTTAAGGATATAGTCAAAGAAGAATTACAAAAGTTGTTGGATCATTTACCCTATCTCAGACAGTGAGTGGGTTTCTCCTTTGGTGTTGGTTCCAAAGAAAAATGGGAAGTGGAGCATTTGTGTCGAATATAGAGAGTTAAAAATTGCAACAAAGGAGGACCATTTCCCTGTATCTTTCATTGACTAAGTACTAGATGGCTTGGCATGTAAGAAGTTTTTCTCTTTCCTAGATGGGTTCAGTGGGTACAATCAAATCCAGATTAGCCCAGAAGACCAAGATAAAACCACCTTCACTTGTCCTTGGGGTACTTTCAATTATAGGGTCCTTCCTTTTGGCCTATGCAATGCCCCTGCCACTTTACAGAGGGTAGTCCTGAGTATCTTTGCGGAGCTAGTCCATGATGCATTAGAAATTTATATGGATGATTTTACACCCTATGGGTGTGATTTCCAGGAGGATCTTTCCAACTTGGGTAAGGTGTTGAACAAATGCATTGAAATGAACTTGTCCCTTAGTCTTGAAAAATGTGAGTTCTTAATGATTGTAGGGACTGTTCTAGGTCACTCAATATCCCTGAAAGGATTGTAGGTGGACCCAAATAAGATAGCCATCATCCAGAGGGTCCCACCTCCGCAAAAACAGAGGGATGTCAGAAGTTTTCTAGGTTTAGCTGGATACTATCAGAGATTTATAAAAGACTTTAGCAAGTTAGCTTCTCATTTATTTGGTTTATTGGCCAAAGACTCTGAATTTTTATGGTCAAAAAGCTGTCAACAGGCCCTTGACACACTGAAGGACAAGTTGACCACTGCACCTATTCTCTGAGGCCTAAATTGGACCCTTCCTTTCCGTATACATGTTGATGCCTCTCACAAAGCCATAGGAGCAGCTCTAGGCCAGATAGATGACAATTTACCTGATGCCATTTACTTCATTAGTAAGAATCTATCAAAGGTCGAACTAAACTATATAGTGACTGAGAAGGAGCTCCTAGTTGTTATGCATTTATTGAACAAATCTAGGCATTACATTACAGGTTACCAAACATTTGTACATACTTACCATGCTGCAATTAAATACTTGATGAATAAACCTAATGTGAATGCTCGGATTATTAGATGGTTACTTTTATTAAAACAATTTGGTCTAACTATTATTGATAAGCCTGGCAAGGAGAATCTTGTTGCAGATTTTTTATCTAGGTGAACGTTTCCTGTAGGGGAGGAAGGAATGATTGATTATCAGCTACCGAATGAACACTTATTCGCCATTTCAATTCTCTCTCCATGGTTTTTTGACATAGAAAACTACTTGGTGTTTGCACAGTTTCCACTGAACTTGTCCTCCAAAGAGAAAAGCAAGATTGTGAGGAAGAGCGCTGCATTCACTTGGATTGGGGGCAACCTCTTCAAACTAGGCCCGAATCGAATTCTAAGAAGATGTGTCAGGGAGGAGGAAGTGTTTGACATCCTTCTGACCTATCATGATGGGCCTTATGGAGGTCACTTTGCAGCCAAGAGGAAATCATTCAAGGTGATACAAGTTGGTTATTACTAGCCCACTCTTCACCAAGATGTGAGGAGGCATACTAGTTAGTGTGATCAGTGCCAAAGGATGGGAAAACCTGCCTCGGCAACCTCAAGTGACTTTCGATCCATTTGACAAGTGGGGCATGGATTTCATTGGACCCATTGACCCTCCATCCAGCAAAAAGCAGTACATCATTGTGTGCACTAACTATTTGACCAAGTGGGTTGAAGCCAAGGTGTTGGATTGAGGAGGCCTAACCCAGGTTTAGCATTCATTAGCCAAACAAATCCCTACACTACTGGCCCTTTTGGCATCATCCCATGGAGTGCGAACCGAAGTCTCACTCGAAGCAGTGTGGGGGGATGCTGGAACCAAGTTTCCGCACCCTGAGATGGTTGTGATGTCGCTTGATTCCCTCTATCCTTGCCTTCATGCAGGTCGCTTCGCTCTAGGGCTTACAAGATGAGCCCTCTATTTCATCCTTCAATACCCCCGTGAAAAGGTATGATCGACCTTCGCGTGACCCTATCTTGCTAATCAGGTACTTTCGCGTTGCTATGGCAGCGTGCGGTGTAGATTCCCCAATTAATCTAAGCAACTTGATTATCTTATCAAACACTTATAGTTAACCCCACGTAAACAGATAACCGTAATTGCGTTCATTTATATAATGTGATTGCATTCATTCGTGCATCATATAAGAATAATAAAGGACGTTCATACATAACAAATCAAGATGCATCAACAGAATAAAGACACTGAAATAATAGAATATTTCTCTTTATTGATATCTTCCAAGTGTTTACAAACCTTATCCACCTTATGCACACAGCTGCAGGGGTCTACGCATTCAGTTGCAGACTTCTACCCTAGGCCTCTGCACACTCAGCTGCAGCGCCTCCACCTATGCTATGACCCAAGACTTAGACTTCTTACTTCAGATTTACGACTCTCTTACCTGATTCGTCCTTCTAACTACTTAGAGCTTAGCTCTTTTTATACAATCCCATGGTCTGCGAACCATGGGTAAATCTCTTACAGCCGACTTTACTTTACAAAACTCAGGGCAGACAACCCTTGATGACTTATGACACCTTCGCACCCCGTGACCACAAAATGTGGAGTTTTTGCAATTTTATTACAAAATTTGAATCAAACATGGGCTTTTAGCCCCAAAACTATCCTTGGGTGATCCCGCTCGCAATAGGCCCCCAACACAAACATCATGACTTGCCCTTGAGTCACTCGATACGTGCAGATATCTTTGGGCTAAGCCCTTCCATCTGGACCCGTATGACGGCTACCTCAGCTGTGCACTGCGATGTTTCCTCCTTCGCGTCTTCCACTGTCTGCTTGGTCACTGCTCCTGTGCTGTCAACCTGAAGATTTTGTTGCGTTGTCTGCAAAGTAACAAGCTCGCCTTCAATATTTCATGTGATTGCGTAAGCTTCCTCTAGCCAGGGCTTTAGTCTCGCCTTTAGTACTACTTCCTTATGCAGCGCTATGTCCACCTGTTCCTTTAGCTGCTTGGCCTCCTGCATCTTGGCTAGTCTCTGTGTCAGCGCAACAGTTCGCATTGTGCCCTTAACCACATTGTAGTGTTGTTGTAGCTCGCGTGCTTCCATTTCTAGCCTCTATATATAGGGCTCCTCCTACAAGCTTGTAAAGACCTCAAATGACTGCTCGAACAACTGTGTGTAGTCTGCTATTGCATTCTCCACCGTCGCTACTGCCTCTGTGACAGCGGTCACCCATTGTTCCTTTACTTCTTGCGGTGTTGAAGACTGGGCCCTCAATTACAGCTCTGTAATTTGTAGGTTCACCTCTAACTAAACCTGCACCATCTTGGTCTAAGTCTCGTGCACCCCTGTGGCCTATTTGTGGACATGTACCTCAACTGGCTCCTCCTCCGGAATGGCCAACTATGGGGCCATTCGGCATGCCTCCTCAATGACCTGCATAATCCTCTTGCTCTGATTGGTTGCTTCAGTCTCAGTGGAAATGGCAGTGTTTCTCTGTAGGGACATCTTCTCGTTGTTGATCCATTGTTTGTTGATCACTTGGAGGGCACGGTGCTCTCGGACCCTCAGTTCTGCAATTACTCCATCCTGCAAGAGGTGGAGTGCTTCACGTATAAGTGCTACTAGGTTCAACCCAACTCCCTTCAGAGCACTAACAGTGAGCCTGTTAGCCTCATTTTCTATGGTCAGTGCTCCATTCAACAACACTATCACACTGGAAGCCTTCATGTGTAGCATATCGGTAACCTCTGAAGTGTTGATAGCCAAGATGGTAGACACCGTACCAGCCTACAATGCGCGGGTCTGCAACTCCTGCAACCCTGCTTGGATAGCCCCTAGGATGATCTGTTGTTATTGTTCAAATTGCTGCAGGGCCTCCGCAGTGACATCCTTGACTGTGTCACCGATATCATGTAAATCGTCCTCTGCCAATGTGATAGGGTCCAGCGAGGTCTTGGTTGCCTTTGATTTCTTCCTAGACCATCCCTACTCCAGCTTTCATGGGTGCTTAATGTGGGCGGACGTCTCCTGAGGGTCCATGTCATGTTGTTCTGTTTCTTCCTCTTATGTCTCAGGTGAAGGTGACCTCGCGCCTTTGTTAGAGCCACGCTCTGTTCCACCTGTCTTCTTTCCTGCCTGCTTTCCTACCTGCTCCTCTGAGGCCTTATCAATGGCCTCCTTTTTCCTCTTCTCGACCAGCTACACCATCTTTAGCTTGGCCTCCTCCTTCTTCTTCTGTGCAGCAAACTTTCTCTCTTCGACCGCCAAATTCATGGTAGTGCGCCACTCCACCCTCCATTGATCAATCACTGCACCAATGGTGTCATCCATGGCCAGATATGGCAAGTCGTACCACTTCTACGTAGGGTCCTTCCGTGCCCTAATGGATACTCGATGGAAATTGGCTTTAAACTCAGCAAAGCCCTGCAGGTTGGTGCACACCGTGGGCGACAATCGCGGCTTGCAATTGATGGCCATCCTAATGTTAATCTCCATCAAGATCCAGAATATCTTGTTGTCTTGGAATCGCTGCGCGTCCTTGGTCGCCCACAACGAAGCATACTTCGCTGCTTCAGGGATATTTGGCACAACCAAAGGGAACTAGCTATCCTTTGGTAACTCCCATGCTACCAGCACAATCGATAGCAATAGCAAGAGTTATTTTGATTCATTTACATGCAAAACAGTAGAATGTTTGGATGTTTCAAATTGCATGCCTAAGACAGTAGGATTAAACACATGTTAACTTAGCATTCTTTTGAAGCAAAACCTCTTAGTAGTTAGTTAGATGAATGGTGTGTTTAAGCATTTGATTCCAGCATTTTCCTTACTACAGTAGACAAGATTTCATTTAGTGCAAATTTCCCTTATTCTCATTAGTAATCAAACTTCTTCTGAATCAATAGAAGGCTAGTTTGAGAAACCATAGTGGTCTCTTTCCAGCTTAGTAGTGACAAAGAATGGACCCATCGCATCTACTTGTGTATACAACACTGTCACCTCCAAGTTTGTACGAACCCCGGGTAGATAAAGTAAATTTGGTAGCTCCATGAGTTTTAGCATTCGTGCTGCAATACTAGTGCTCATCACTTTTTGGCATTGTTCCCAGGGAGGTGTCTCAGTAAGATGTGATTTCTTCTTTCTTCCATTTATTATCATTGACATTCTTCTATTAACTTCATTTCTGCAAAAGTAATTGTAAGTTAGTTTGCTTTTTTTTCCATTCAGCAAGTGAGATTTCCTTCAAGTAGTATTTTTCATTCAATTTGTGATTTCAATTCTACAATTAGTCTCAAAGCTTGAAAAAACACAAAACAAAACAAAAACACTTCTTTCATGCCTCATAGGAACAGGGATAAATTAGGAAAATTTCTACCAAATACTCCCACCACTTCAAACAACCAACCTTCCCTCTTCTTCGGTGGATGTGAATTGGAGGATCCCTTGGGCGAATAACGAGAGATCTTTGAAGAGCCTACAGGGGGAGAAGAAGAAGGAGAACCCATTCCAACTGACCTAATGGTTGAAAATAGAAATGACAGAGGAGATAGAGAAAGAATTGAGGGTTCCTTTCCCATCATAGAAACTAATGGGGATACCAAGATGAAAAACATAAGCCCCTCTACTCTTCCTGATTTCCATGGCCTGACCTTAGAAGATCCTGACACTTTCTTGTTTGAGTTTGTTGTCATATGTAGAACTTATGATTACACCATTGATGAGTAGAAGTTGAAACTATTCCCATCCACTCTCAAGGATGAAACTCTGCACTGGTTCATGGATTTACCTGGGGATAGCATTGCAACCTGGGCTCAGATGCAGCAAGCCTTCAACAACAAGTATCGAGACTACTGTAGGTCCAAAGAAACTAAAGAAGAAATTTTTAGGATGACCTTAGGGCATGATGAATCCCTAGAGGATTATGAAGAAATATTCCAGCTTAAATCCAAAACGGCCAGGTGCACACTTGATCCTGAGTCACTGAACCTAGTCCTACTTCGAGGGGTAAGGGAAGATTTTTTGGATACCCTAAACCTGCTAGTAGGAGGAGACATCTACCAGCTACCCTATGGAGATATCAAGACTATCTTTAGGAATCATTCTAGGGCAGCTAGCAAAAAGGGTAGGATAGTCAACCAATGACCAGCCCATCCTCTTCCAACACATCCATAAAAGGTGAAATTGGAAATATGCTGGAAGATTTCAAGAGTGAAATGTTGCAAACCCTTACCTTACAAATGGACACTATGCACATCAAGAGAAAGAAGGAGGAAGTAGAAAGAGCATTAGTCATATTCTTCCCTAGATGTACAAGGAGGCACCCTAGTAATGAATGTCCATTAAACCTTATCAAAATCTTCTCGGGTGAAATATTCTCGGGTTGTGAAGAAAACCACTCCACAGACAAGTTCCCTTCTCTACCTGGACTAAAAGTTATGTATCAAAGAACTGAAGGGGTGACTGAATAGATATGCTACATAAATCAAAGGAGACCTCATGGCCCTCGTCCATACCAGCAGGGCATGCAAAGTTCATCCCATGCATATTACAACCCTAACAAGAACATATCCATTCCCTCTTGGGGGGGCCTGCTCATCCTTCTTGGTCTACACCTCCTCCTTGGTCTTTTCCACCTAAGTACCATTCCCAGCCGACCAACCAGTCATTTCATCCATATACTTTGCCACAGCCTCAGTGGAATGCACCACCCCGAGGGTGGAGGCCCCCATACAACAATGCTACAACTTTATTTCCTTCACCTCCTACTCAACCACAACTTTTACACCCTGCTCCACCTAAAAAACCTCAGATGCCTACCCAGCCAAATCTGAACCTGAATAACAGACAAGCACAGCAAGTGTACAGTGGAAAGACATCTTATCCTGCTTATGCTATGGAGATTCAGGAAATCAACCTAAGATTTGGGAGAGTACTCCCGGACAACCAACTTGCACCTCCACCTAGGGAGAGTGGGGAGGAAAGAGAGGAAAGCATGCCTAGAGTGAATCCACCACCCTTTCTTTAGAGATTAACTCATCTAGTACAACCTACCCCAGAAGAGAATGAACTTCTGGGTGAATTGAAAAATCTATGTGTCAAAATTCCACATCTCCAAGCCATTAAGGATGTACCTATTTACAACAAGTTGATTAAAGAGAAGTGTTTCAAACATCTAGGGAAGCAAAAAATAAACAGCCCTCCCATTAATTTCATTGGAAATTTGTCCGACTTAATGTTGGGGCAGGTGATTTTCCCAAAGTATTTGGACCCTGGAAGCCCTGTAGTAGATGTGCACATCAATGGCACCATTGTCCCATACACTTTGATTGATCTTGGGGCTGCCATTAATGTAATGACTAAGGACACCATGCTCAATCTCAATCCCCAGGGTTCATTAAGAAAGACCACAACAGTCTCACAACTTGCAGACCGTTCCATAGTAACCCCTGAGGGGATTGTTGAGGATGTGATGGTCTCCACTGACTCTGGGGAGTACTTTGCAGACTTCCTAGTTCTCCAGCCTAAGGCCAAGCTTGATCGTTATCCTCTCATACTTGGGAGGCCTTGGTTAGCCATTGTCAATGCCTACATCAGTTGCAAAGTTGGAAATATGACTATCAAAAATGGGCATCTATCCAAGAAGTTAGTCTTGTACCCTCCAGCTCAACCATCTCTAGAACATGACTTACCTTTATGGCTAGAAGAGTAGGAATAAGATGAAGTCTACTCAGCCCAACTCTATACCTTAGAAATAGCTATGGGAAGAGGACAATCGGATGAGGATGATTTGATTGAACACATACTCCAAATTCCAACTCCTAGCACATTGTCCTTAGAGGAAGTAGTAAAGGAAACCAAGAGAAACCATCAGATTGATCTATGCTTAGCTGATTCAAACCCTACCCATGTCAAAACCATAGAATTTGTCCCTGAAAGAACTTTGAAAATCCACCCCTCTCTTTCTATACACCAAGAAGAAAAATTGTGCAACATGCTAAGGGAACATTTGGATGCCTTTGCTTGGAGTTACAAGGAAATGAAAAGAGTGCAACCCTTGATGTGCACTCACCACATTTATATCAAAGAAGGTTGCAAACCAGTCCGACAACCCCAAAGGAGAATGAATCCAGCTCTTAAGGATATAGTCAAAGAAGAATTACAAAAGTTGTTGGATCATTTACCCTATCTCAGACAGTGAGTGGGTTTCTCCTTTGGTGTTGGTTCCAAAGAAAAAAGGGAAGTGGAGGATTTGTGTCGAATATAGAGAGTTAAAAAAAGAAACAAAAGAGGACCATTTCCCTGTACCTTTCATTGACTAAGTACTAGATGGCTTGGCATGTAAGAAGTTTTTCACTTTCCTAGATGGGTTCAGTGGGTACAATCAAATCCAGATTAGCCCAGAAGACCAAGATAAAACCACCTTCACTTGTCCTTGGGGTAATTTCGATTATAGGGTCCTTCCTTTTGGCCTATGCAATGCCCCTGCCACTTTCCAGAGGGTACTCTTGAGTATCTTTGCGGAGCTAGTCCATGATGCAATAGAAATTTATATGGATGATTTTACACCCTATGGGTGTGATTTCCAGGAGGATCTGTCCAACTTGGGTAAGGTGTTGAACAAATGCATTGAAATGAACTTGTCCCTTAGTCTTGAAAAATGTGAGTTCTTAATGACTGTAGGGACTGTTCTAAGTCACTCAATATCCCATAAAGGACTATAAGTGGACCCAAATAAGATAGCCATCATCCAGAGGGTCCCACCTCCGCAAAAACAGAGGGATGTCAGAAGTTTTCTAGCTTTAGCTGGATACTATTTGAGATTTATAAAATACTTTAGCAAGTTAGCTTCTCATTTATTTGGTTTATTGGCCAAAGACTCTGAATTTTTATGGTCAAAAAGCTGTCAACAGGCCCTGGACACACTGAAGGACAAGTTGACCACTGCACCTATTCTCTAAGGCCTAAATTGGACCCTTCCTTTCCATATACATGTTGATGCCTCTCACAAAGCCATAGGAGCAGCTCTAGGCCAGATAGATGACAATTTACCTCATGCCATTTACTTCATTAGTAAGAATCTATCAAAGGTCGAACTAAACTATATAGTGACTGAGAAGGAGCTCCTAGTTGTTGTGCATTCATTGAACAAATCTAGGCATTACATTACAGGTTACCAAAAATTTGTACATACTTACCATGCTGCAATTAAATACTTGACGAATAAACCTAATGTGAATGCTCGGATTATTAGATGGTTACTTTTATTACAACAATTTGGTCTAACTATTATTGATAAGCCTGGCAAGGAGAAGCTTGTTGCATATTTTTTATCTAGGTTAACTTTCCCTGTAGGGGAGGAAGGAATGGTTGATTATCAGCTACCGAATGAACACTTATTCGCCATTTCAATTCTCTCTCCATGGTTTGTTGACATAGAAAACTACTTGGTGTTTGCACAGTTTCCACTGAACTTGTCCTCTAAAGAGAAAAGCAAGATTGTGAGGAAGAGCGCCCCATTCACTTGGATTGGGGGCAACCTCTTCAAACTAGGCCCGAATCAAATTCTAAGAAGATGTGTCAGGGAGGAGGAAGTGTTTGACATCCTTCTGACCTATCATGATGGGCCTTATGGAGGTCACTTTGCAGCCAAGAGGAAATCATTCAAGGTGATACAAGTTGGTTATTACTAGCCCACTCTTCACCAGGATGTGAGGAGGCATACTAGTTAGTGTGATCAGTGCCAAAGGATGGGAAAACCTGCCTCGGCAACCTCAAGTGACTTTTGATCCATTTGACAAGTGGGGCATGGAATTCATTGGACCCATTGACCCTCCATCCAGTAAAAAGCAGTACATCATTGTGTGCACTGACTATTTGACCAAGTGGGTTGAAGCCAAGGTGTTGGATTGAGGAGGCCTAACCCAGGTTTAGCATTAATTAGCCAAACAAATCCCTACACTACTGGCCCTTTTGGCATCATCCCATGGAGCGCGAACCGAAGTCTCACTCGAAGCAGTGTGGGGGGATGTTGGAACCAAGTTTCTGCACCCAGAGATGGTTGTGATGTCACTTGATTCCCTCTATCCTTGCCTTCATGCAGGTCACTTTGCTCTAGGGTTTACAAGATGAGCCCTCTATTTCGTCCTTCAATACCCCCGCGAAAGGGTATGATCGACCTTCACGCGACCCTATCCTGCTACTCAGATACTTTCGCGTTGCTATGGCAGAGTGCTGTGTAGATTCCCCAATTAATCTAAGCAACTTGATTATCTTATCAAACACTTATAGTTAACCCCACGTAAACAAATAATCGTAATTGCGTTCATTTATATAATGTAATTGCATTCATTCCCTCATCATATAAGAATAATAAAGGACATTCATAAATAACAAATCAAGATGCATCAATAGAATAAAGACACTGAAATAATAGAATATTTCTCTTTATTGATATCTTCCAAGTGTTTACAAACTTTATCCACCTTATGCACACAGTTGCAAGGGTCTACGCACTCAGTTGCGGACTTCTACCCTAGGCCTCTGTACACTCAGCTACAAAGCCTCCACCTATGCTATGACCCAAGACTTAGACTTCTTACTTCAGAGTTACGACTCTCTTACCTGATTCGTCCTTCTAACTTCTTAGAGCTTAGCTCTTTTTATATAATCCCATGGTCTGTGAACCATGGGTAAATCTCTTACAGCCGACTTTACTTCACAAAACTAATGGCAGACAAACCTTGATGACTTATGACACCTTCGCGCTCCGTATGTGGAGTTTTTACAATTTTATTACAAAATTTGACTCAAACATGGGCTTTTAGCCCCAAAACTATCCTTGGGTGATCCCCCTCCCAACAGGCCCCCAACACAAACATCATGACTTTCTCTTGAGTCACTCGGTAGGTGCAGATATCTTTGGGCTAAGCCCTTCCATCTCGACCCGTATGACAGCTACCTCGGTCGTGCACTGCGATGTTTCCTGCTTCGCGTCTTCCATTGTGTTAGAGTCGATCTTGAGCCCTCCATTAGCGATCAAAACTCTTTGTATTTTTCATAGGTAGGTGTCTCATCAGTGTCAATTTTTGCATCCCGTTAGGCATGCCATAACCCTGATGGAGGAGCTGATGTGTTTATACCCCTCTTGGCATTGCTAGTTTAAGTCATTTCAGTCATTAAAGCTCTTTCAAGCTTGTCTTGTCTTCTCTTGAGGTCAATTTCCTAGGTCTAGGGTTTTGGTCAAAAATGTTACAAGGTCATGTGTTTGAAAGTCAATGAGTGCTCAGCAAGCCAGAGGGATGATTTTAAAGGTGTTTCTTCGCAAATTTCTATCCTGTACAGTTAATTTTCACCTTGGATTTAAAAACCCTGTTTTTAAAGCCAAGGTCATTTTTCAAATTTTTGTAAAAGTGGTGAAATTTCAAAAGGCTTCTAAGGACAGAATGCAACCCTGGTCCCCTTGCCAAGGTCCCTCAGATGATCTACCCGCAAAAAGAATCAAGCAAAAGCACTAAATCAGTCAATTTCAAGACAAAAGGAAACCAAAAAGACAACAACATGTAAAGTTTAAAAGTGTCATGAGAAAACATTAGAAAGTGGGTTTTGGGCATGAAATTTTTTCAATGAAATTTATAAAGGCCCAAACTCCCTCCTTGCACTCTCATTGTGTATTCATAACCCTTGCAAGAGTGATTGGGCGCACTTCCAAGTGAATTGAGGCAAAATCGGGCTCAGGACAGGTGTGCGACATGTCAAATTAGCTGCGCGACATGTTGGGCTGCGCGCGACATGTTAGAGAGGCTCACAAAGTGTAATTTTGCAATGCGCGCGACATGTTGGGCTGCGCGCGACATGTTGGGTATGCTGCACGACATGTCAGACCCTCTTTGTAAAACTACCTGCAAATTCACCAAGGAGCCATAAATCGCCAAAATTCGTAAGGTAGGCCCTCAATCTTAAACAATTCTTGCTTGCCATGGTTAAAGGAAATCATGTTTGCATTCTCAAAGGCCTTCCTTTGCAAATGAAAAACTCCACTTTGCTTTAGTTTAAAGTTGTCCAAATGGCAGTCCATGTCATCATTTAGCTGAGTGTATCATGATTCAGAGGGTTGTCATCATCATATTAGGTTTCATTGGGTCATGTTACACCTTATGCATGCTTCAGTTGTGCCTAGGCAAGGTTCATTTCCCTCTCCTAGGGTTTTGAAGGCAATTTCTCTTGGACGGTCAAATCAATGGCAAAAATTGTTTCCTGATGTTCATAC